>WBMV01007169.1:244675-282841 GCA_013396655.1 Campylorhamphus procurvoides | reverse complement strand
GAGGAGTAGGGGCCGTAGCGGAGCCCGCCGGGGTGCAGCGTCTTGTCCAGGAGGGTCCAGGAGCGGGGCCGCCGGCCGTGCAGCTCCAGGACGCCGCCGCGACCCACGCCCACGAACTTCTGTCCGAAGCCCTCCACGGCCGCCCCCTCGGCGGCTCGGCCGTACAGCGAGATGGTGGCCCGCGAGCCGTAGGGGCAGCGCTCCGAGCCGATGTGCAGCTCCCCGCCGTCGTGGATGAGGATGTAGCGGGCCCGCAGGGTGATGGGCGGCCCGTGGGGGCGGTCGGCGAACACCAGCACCCCTGGGTGGCGAGGGGAGCGGAGCGGGGCTGGGTGCGCGCACCGCGGGGCCGGGAGGTGCCCCCCGCGGTACCCGGGGCTGCGGGGGCGGCCGGGGCCCCGCTTACCTCCGTCGCGGANCTCCCGGGGCTCCCCGCATCCCGGGATGTCCCGCAGCCGCTACCTGCAGCCCGGGGCCGCCCCCGTCCGCAACACGTGCGCCGGGGCTTTGCACGGAGCCGGCGAACAGCACATTTTGCTTTTGATGTGTTTTGGTTTTGTTGGAGGTTTTCTTTCCCCGTTGTTCCCCCTCCACTTAACGTCGCAAGAGCGAGAGCAGAACCCCCCTCCCCGCTCCACACAACCCCGGACACGGCGAGGCACCGCAGCAGCCGCCGCACGGACAGAGCGGAGCAAACCCAGCGGAGGAGCGACGAGAGACACCGGCGCCTTCGAACTTCGCTGCACTCGCTTACCTGTCCCGGCAGCGCCGACCTCGGACTCTGCCCGACGCCTCTCGGAGCTGCCAGCCGGGGCTGCCGGGCACCCAGAGGGGCAGGCAGGCAGGCAGGGCAGGGGCAGGCAGGCGCAGGCAGCTCCCGCTCCGCCGCTCCGGCTGCCTCCCCTCCGCCTCCCTATTTATATCCATCTCCCAACCGCTGGCGGTGCCCGCACTGTTTACAGCGGCGGAGCCGCTGGCTCCTCCCAGCCGGGGACGATCCCTCCAGCCGGGACGTATATCTGGGACCGGCGCCCTGATGCCCCGGGCTGGGGCGAGCCCCGCTGCCCGCACGGAAAAGTCCTTCCCTGCTCCGAACTGCCGAGGGCTGGGGGCTCCTCGCCGGGCTCCCCGGGGTGATGATGAGCGAGGCCTGGGGGGTCCGTGCAGATCCACAGAACACCCGGCTGGGCTCAGCAGCCCCATATAAAGCCTGTGGCTGAATGCCAGCTGCCTTCACAAGCGCAGGGGGCTGAGGCTCTCCAGCCCCAGACCCCGAAGTGCTTACCGGGGCTTGGCACGCCTTGGCCCTTCTAGGGACGCAGCTGACCCCTCTGGTACCTTCCCGTGGGGTGCTTCGCCCTGTGCTGTCCCGTGTCTGGCAGATCTATGGACAGCACTGTAACCCAGCACCGGCAAAAGCTCCACTGACAGTGGGTGAGCAGAGAGACATCCACCACTTCACCTCCCCTCATCTGCCAAATCAACCTGTAGTCAGAGTCTGCAGTGAGAGGAAAAGGCTTAGAAGGTGGTCTGACAGGACACAGCCTCAAAGAAAACCACGTACTTTTATCCCTCTGGCTTTGCAGGTTCCAGTCTCAAAGGAAGTGGCACTGCCTGTCACATCATCACACCTCTCACTGACCATCACATACACTGATTTGTTTTCCATGAACCAGTACATCACATTTTTTACAGGCTTTGAAATACAGCACAACTGAGCTTCTGAGTGACACATGAATACAGGTACCTGTTTTACTGCAGCCACTGCCTTCTCTCTCACAGGGTTGTAATCCCTCATCTCCACTCCAGAGCCCAACATCCAGAGAGAACAAGACAGAAGTGGGCAGGCAACAGTGCCAGCCACTGCTCCTGCCCAGGGCCAAAGCCAGAGAGGTGCAGAGCCACAGGTGCTGTTGGTCTCAGAGACATTTGTGTGCCATCATCTGGTCAAACTGTTCCAATCTGTCACCTCTGAAATTTATTCTGGTGCAGGATTTCTTCTGACAGAGGGCACAAAGAAGCTATAGTCATGTTAATAAGGAGCAAGTGCTGTCAGACAAAATATGGGAACAGACTGGAAGCAGGAGGGTGGGTGAGGGGCACAGCCATGCCCCACACTCCAGACAGCAGCTCTGGAAAGGGAGAAACACTCACTTGTGCTAAACAAAACCCATCCACTCTCTTACACTTGGTCCTGGAACACAGAATTGCTGAATCTGAAGATAAACATCCAACCCAGAGAAACAAATCCAGAAAACACTCCCTCATTTCAATACTCCATAAATACAGGGAAACGTTAGAGCTGCCACCTTTGCTACCGGCTGTTCATCTGTCATTTAGTGCTGGCACTTCTATTCCTGTCTCAAATAGCTTTTGTCATTTTCTTTCCAAAAAAGCAGCATTAGTCAGCGTTGTGCCTCCTCCTTATCTGAATATGACACATATGAATGCAGGTCATGGGAAAGCTGCTGCCAGAAGCAGGAGGCTGTGCTCAGTTTTTTCTGAGAAAGATTTATCTACTGGTGGAAATTTCATGCAAGGCAAGACAAATAAGGGTATTTTGTCTCAAAACACACTAAATTCTCTGAATTCAATGGCTCTAGAAGTTCAAAATTTGAGGTAGAAGAGGGCATGAACCTCTATTTTACACTTGCTGGGGCCCTAGAAACCACACACATCGCTCTTTAAAATATTTACTTCCTTCAAAAGATTTCATGGACTGGCAATCTAAATAAAAGGCAACAATTATTATCTAACATAGCGATAGTGGAGGCAAATATAAAGCAGGCTTTGATTAGTGCTAAGCTTTTTGCAGGCCTCATGGAGCAATCAACAAAGCCAAAGTCACTCCTGTTTACCCAGGACTTTTCCTGAACAAGAGACCAAAATTTTTGAGGTGTGAGCCCTGTTAAAATCCTTCAAAGACATTTTCCCTCTGTAGACTCAAAATGCACAGAAATAGACTGGTTTGAGTCTTTTTCTGAAAGAACTACCCTCGGGTGAATGGCTACAGTGCCATTTCATCCGGTATTAAGTTTTCACTGGCCTGAGGAAGAAAATTCAGACTAAATGAGATTGGATTTATCATCCTGTTTCCTAAAGATTCCTATTTCTTTTTAAGGGAAACACAGAAGCACCCATTGTGATCCATAGATTGGTGCTCAAGAGGTAAATTCTTTTCCTTTCATTCTTTTCCAAATGTTATTTTCCAAGCTGATTTCTCTCTTGCAGCAGCACTGGGTTAAAGCTTATACCACAGTGTTCCATTACAAGATGCATCCGCAGCACGAGAACATTCCCCAACATCCTCACACCTGGAAGTGAGAAATCGTGACTAATACTCACTGCCTCCAACATATGCTTGGTGTAACTCTTCCTCGCAAAAATAACCAACCCAAACCCTCTTCTGAGCGCTACTGTGGGTTATAAACTGCAGTTTACCTTGCTAACAAAAATGGGTCATTTTCTGTAATAAACTGCCAGGGACGAGACAACCTCGACCGTCCTGCTTCTGGGCACATTGCAATGACTTTGATGCTTTGCCTGTAAACGCAACTGTAATGTTCAACAACAAATACCGATGTCTGGAACCTTCATGTTAAGGCAAGGGCAGAGAACTAGAGAACTAAGCTGCTCCGAATGAGTGCCAGAATCGACTCCCTGGGCACAGACACCACTGCCCAGGGACTCAGCTCTCTCACACGAGTGCAGGGAGGTTCCTTCTCTGTAAGCGGTTTTCCCGGGCACTCCAGGGAGGATGGCTCCTCCCGGGTAAGTGATTTTTCCCGGGCACACTCCCTTGCTGAGCGGTTTCCTGTTTCCTCCTCACCGCTTGGAGAAAGGAAGGAGAAGCCGAGACAGCATCCCCTGAGCTACACCCCTTTCCCACGGGGCAGTCCTGGGGGCGCCGAGGGGAGCGGTCTGATCCGCTCAGCGCCAGCCCACCCACCAAACCTGCGTGTCAAGAGCTCCCACGGACACGGACACGGACCCGGGGACGCGACCTGGCCCTGCAGAGCGCGGCTGGCCGGGAGGCGGCGCCCCTGCACAGGCGCTGCATCCCGGGAGCATCCTGAGCATCCCAGCACCGCTCCTGACCTCCCCAGCACCGCTCCCGAGCATCCCAGCACCACTCCTGCAAATCCCAGCACCGCTCCCGACCTCTCCAGCACCCCTCCTGCCCAAGGATGAGCACTCCAAGCCCTGCCTTTTGCTCCTGGCATGGTCCCCCTGGGTTCCACTCATCCAGCACCAGAAAGTGTTTGAGACACCAAACCCACATCTCCTCCTTGTATACCTACCACTTTGCTCCTCTTTGGGCTTTATCGGTGGTTTTCTTGATTTAATCATTTGCTTCTTGAGCAGAGAGAAGGCCTTGGACCGCTGAGCTCCAGACAGCACTCCCATATTCCCAAGGAGCCGGAGCACCCTGTGGAGCAAGAACGGCTTCACCTTGTGAATTTTGGGAAGGTTGACTTCTTGATCACACTTATGAAACCGAAAGAGATTCCAGGCCAAGCTAGGTCTAGAGGTATCCATTAAAATATATCTGGAAAGTTTAAGTAGCATGTCACAGGACAACTGCTTTTCTTGTGGCTTCTGGCCCAGGTTCTGACTTAGCAAACTTCTCCTACCATGGTAACTCAGGAGAGATTTTCTTCGGAACAAGCTGGAGGGTGTGTAAAAGCCCACAGTTCCAGGAAGGGCTTTCTTACTGTGTAACAGTCTTTTGTAATCCATATCCCACAAAGAACTGTTGGGATTCAGGCCATGCTCTGAAATAATCATAAATACAGTAAAAACTATTAAACATAAACAACAAAGAATCACAGGCAGTTTGCTTCCTCAATATATATATGTGTTTGTGTGTGTGTGTGTGTGTGTATACACACCCACACAAACATTTACGGATGTTCTGTTTCAGCCCTGGCTACAGGGCAGATCACAGCACTCCCTTGACAAACACTGAATGATTCAACAGGCCAAATCAATAGATTTGAGGTACTACAATGTATTAATGATCATCTGCAATTTTAAATTTAAACTACTGTTTTCTGTAACGCTCAGAAAAACTATCTTAGTTGTTCATACATACACCCCAGAGAACACATTCCAAAAAAAAAAAAAACCCTCATCACCAAAAGAGTATGTACTACCCCATATAAATTTTCTGAAAAACATCAAGAAAAACAATAATTCTAATTAAAGACTGTAGCAGCTTTTTTTATAGTTGCCTAAAAAAGGAAACTTTTACACTCCCACTGAGCCATTTGCATTTCAGGTTCTGCCCCAAGGTCCACCATAGTCTCTAATCTTCTAACAGATATAGGTTGGATTTTAACGAAAGGCTCGGTTTTGCTTTCTAGGTGCTCTCTCCCTGATTAAAGCCATTAGCCTGGTGTAAAAAGTTAAGCTGTGGCTGCTTAAAGGCCACAGTATCTTCATCCTGGGATAAGAAAGTACTTGTAAGGGAGAATTGTGACTCTGGAGCTCGAATTTTCTTCTAATGTAGTGCCTCTATCCAGCTCTCCTCCCTCCATGCTGAGCCCAAAGGTTCAATTTACACTCTGAGAATTGATCAATAAAACAATTACAAGCAACATAAGTAGGGCTAGGACTTCATGATAAGTAGTGCTGCAAACACACAAGAAAGCCCTAATAATTAAAAAGGACAAGGAACCCAAAACTCAATGGCATATTGCCAAAAGTGTTTGAAATAGTCAATGTTTTAATGTAATGGCATCCTGCTAAAGGCTGGAGGTCATGTCCTGGGAGGCCTGGAATTTGCCTGCAGTCTTCTCTTTCATTTCTGAGCAGAGTAAGATTTTTCAGTCTGTTTCTCTATTTCCTGGAGAGGGATCCCAGTCCAGCATGTTTGAGAAGCTTCAAGTTTGTTGGGTTTTTATTTGATTCAAGATTAAAGTTACGAGCTTCAAGCAGTTGTGAATTAGGGTCCAGGGGATCACTCACATATTGTAACTGTATCAGTTAACTATTCTACTATTACGTTGGAATTTTGCATACCAAAATGAGCATTTATGTCTGCAATTCATTCCTGAAATGTAACATTGTATCACCTAGAAACCATAAAATGTGACTGGTAGGACTAGGTGGCAGCAGATAATTTGGGAACATGTCATAGCAAAAGCAGCATTTTACATCTCTACTGCATCTTTCATTCAGAGCAATCGACATGCAATGCAAGAGCCCTTTTCACCAGATCCCTGACAGATCAAGGAGCTCTTCCATTAGTTTGTGGATGGGCTGATGTGGAAAGAGGCAAACTGCTTGTGTGAGATGTCTGGGAGGAATTCTGAAGGAGTGGAAGGAGGACCCCGGTAATATCGGGTCTGTATTACCCCTCCTGCTGGCTGATGTGCTGGGGGGCTGCTGGCCCACACAGAGGAGCACGGCAGGCACTGCTGCCATCCCACTGGTGCTGGTCTGAGCCACAGGGAAAGGCTTTAAAGGCAGATCCAGAGCATTCCTGAGCACACCTAATGGCACCGCTGCAGCAGAGCGACCTGGAATGTAAGCAATCTTAAATCTTTAAGCAGGTCTGCAAGCTTCCAGAATAAACTGCTGTGCAAAAGGTTATTTAGAATAAACAAAACTTTGGAACGATGTCTTGTCTTCAGAGGCAGCCCTTAAAATAAAAGAGGCCTAAGAAACTAAAGTAGAAAATAAAGGACACAATGCATGCAGTCACCTCCAAAGCCACAGTCAAACCAAGTCACCTATGCTCGTCTTGAAGTCAAAGTGGAATCCAGAGGAGTGTGCCCCTTCCGCCGGTTCTCCAGACAGAGAAGGGGTCAGTTCCAGCAGCCCAGCGCCTTCTCCTCTCCCGGGACAGCCCCAGCGCGGGCTGTCCGAGCTGCCAGCCGTGCCCCAGCCCCTCCAGGGTGTTCTGCCCCGTGTCGCTACTCACCGCGGCCGCTCGTCCCCTGCGCCCCGGGCCGTGTGCCCACCACCACCACCACCATCATCATCATCACCACCAGGAGCAGCAGCAGCCGGGCGGCCCCGCAGAGCCCCGTACCTGGCGGCATAGCTGCGAGCAGCCCGGCGGGGAGGGAAGGAAGGAGGGAGGGAGCGCAGCCCGGCTGCCCCGGCGCGGAGCCAGGAGAAGGGAGGGATTCATTCCCCGTTCCCCCGCCGGGCACAAGGGCCGGTTCTGTCCCGAGCAGCCCCGGCACAGCCCGAGGGAGAGGGGATGCCCCGACCCCTGCGAGCGAGGGGAGGAGTGCAGCTCCGTCCCAGGCGGAGCGGGAGAGCGAACAGAGCTGTGCTCGGGGACAGCCAGCACAGGGCTGAAGCTGGAAAGAGACGTGGGGCACCGGCAGCCCGCACCGCCGGGCTCCAAGGAAACCCAGGCCAAAGCAACCAGAAGGCAAACTGTAATTGACATACTAATGGTGTAGGGGTCTTCATGGGGTTTCTTCCTTTTTTTTTTTTTTTCTCTTTTTTTTAAGATAGCAGGCATGTCATCCTAACACTTTCTTCTGAATTTGGTTACTGCAGAAACCCAGCTTCAAAACCAGACATGGACAGAGGCAAAGGAGCAGTGCTTACTCTCCTGCTCAAAGGATCAGCTCCTGCTTTTTACTGCTGTAGCAAAGCGATGAGACCCAAATTCAACCTCTCGCTTTGAAATTTACACCCATCTGATCTAAGAACTGACAGTGGACTTGGAAAGCAATACAGGCTCTGCAGGTAGTTTCTGTGCCTGACCTCATTCGCAACAGCAGAGTGCCCACCATCAAAGAGCCCCCTGGCCTCACCCAGTGCTGGAGTACAAACGACTGTATTTGTAACACAAGAAATTTCAGAGCTGAAATAGCTGGAGAACTCCACAAAAAAAGGATATAGAGAAATAAGTTAAATGGGCTTAAAAGAGATCATCAGTTTGCACTCACGAGGATAGACCTAGGGGAGAAAACATTTTCCAAATGAGAACCATCAAGGTTTATGGCAGAACGAATAACCAGAGGAAGCAGATACATTGGGTCTCTATTTCTATGTTTAGCACCATTTAGAAAAAGCAAATACGATACAGAGTTTATAGAAGATGTGTACAATGCTAAGCATAAATACAAGTTTGGGTATTTAGAGCTAAAGGGCCAGTGCCCTGAGCAGAGCTGGAACAAGTTACAGGAATGACATGGAAGAAGGAAGAACAAAAATGCAGCAGAGGCAACACAGGTAACAGGCCTCCATGTGAGTACAAGATAAAATTATAACAGTTACATAAATTTTAAATGGATACATATCATACTCCTTGGAAAATGCCACCTTAGAAATTGTAACAAATATTCTCCCCTGGCTTTGATTTCAGGGTGCGAACACTAGACAGCTACTGATAGCAAACAGATGTACCACATCTTACCTTCCTGCAAACAAGCCATACCTCATCAGTGGCTGTACTACATGAACACAAATGGTCAGTCACACAGGAAAAATGGACAGAGCATCCCCATCAACAACAAAACGTTAGTGATCGCTCACACCCTTGGGAGACCCGTTGCATAATTTATCCAGGCACACAGAGCCATTTTTACAGTGACACCTTGGTAGCTCTAAATTATGCATAACAAGTTCTTGTAAAGGCCCACATTATGCATTTAAATGACAGAGTGCTAGCAGTTTGCTGGAACAGACTATTCTTTTTTAGCCCAGAATTTGTTTTTTGTAACCTCACAACATCCCCTTTCCCATCACTTAAAAATTCTAAGCCTTTTTTCTTAACCTGAAATCCACTGTCACGGATGAAACTGCAGCTTCATCACGTGGCCACATTTTTTTCAATTAATAGTTCTAAGGTTGACCAGCAGTGCTTTGAAATGCCTGGAAGTGATGCTTTGATACAAGGATACAAGTTAGCAATATAAAGCAGCTCACTATTAGCATTTATTTTGTATAGAGCACATGCCAGAAATTTATAAAAATTTCAGAATTCATTTAAGAACTGCTGGATGAGAACAAGGCTGCAAGGAAAACTATTTAAGGGACCAAACAGGTTAAAAAAAATCACTGAATTAAGAGTGATAAGAAGATCCATACCAGTGGATCAATGATAGGTCATTAACATTTTAATTACAAGCAAAACATCTGTGTTAGTTAAATGCAGATGAACTTCACAAAGAAAAACAGACAATGCAGAAGCCAGATTAGTGAGGCACCTCTGAGAATTAGTTAAGCAGGAATTCAGGCAAATAAAAGATAGTCCAAGTGGAAATCCATGTTCATCCAGAACACCCTGAACTGCATGTGCAGAGACCACAGGATATATACAATGCTGAATTCAGATTTGAGGTTCTCATTAACACAGGAATACTGACAAAATGCAAAGCAACTGCAAAGACAAGCCACAAAATGACTGCAGAGTGGGAAAAGTGGTAATAAAAATAAATTTAAAGGGAAAATGTTAAAAGCACCAATTTGTTGAAGCAAAAGGGTAGCTATAAGGGATCCTAAGAGAAGAAACATTGCAGGCTGAAGTTTCAGAGCAACACAAAGTTCAATGTGGGTATCAAAAAAACAGTGCTCCATTAGGCAGAAATCCCCTAAGTCACTACACAGACAGGCTGACTTGATATTACCTTGAATACCTGTACCACAGACAGCAGCTTTTTTTCCACAGGGCTACAGTCTCAGGAAGAACACATGTAGAAATGGAAAAAAAACCACTATGGATCTATGAAAGTACAATAAATATATATAAAATCAGATATGTACCCGAACATTTATTTAAAATACAGGAGGGAAATGGTGAGCTTGAGGTGATGATTAGGCAAAAATTGCCAATTTTGGCTGGAAGAGTCATCAAGAGAACAGCTGGGGGGCCCTAGTGCTTGCGACATTTAAAACTCCAAGCTAGACAACACAGATGCACAGATCCAGAGTCTAAGAACCCTGATGATGTGGAGCTGAATGCATGTCCTCATTTCCCCCACTGTAAGTGAAAATACCAATTTTTCTCCTTTTGCAGTAATAGGGCCAAGGCAATAATCAACGACAATACACACTTGCAGCACTGAAAATTAACTGCAGGCCTATTATAAGGATTCATAACTATGTTGAAACATTTCTTCCAGGCAACAAATCAGGATTTTTCGTTACTTAAAACCAGCTGAACGCCATTTAAACATAATCTCTTCTACCTTTGACTTACATACCCAGGTTGCTCTATCAAGCAATCTGTATTGTGTATGAGAATTATGCACCAAATAAGATTCAAAACTTGAGCAAGCTCTAATCCATGCATCCTTTATTCCATTACAATCACTGTGTTGCATTCTAGCAACAGGACACAAACTGCAATCAATCGCAATCAATGTATACAACGATCTGAGGCTTACAGTACATTTAAGGCCTTTAAATTTGGAAAAATTAGACCTATGCTAGTAGTGTAACAATTTTTAAGTGTTTTGCATTTCTGATGCATAATCTGTGCGATTCCAGTGTCAAAGAATCAAATTACTCCTAAACTAAAGAGATCAGCTCAATGAAAATTTAGTTACAGAATTCATCAAAACATAAATGTGTAAATTTTTTGTTTTTGTCCTGGAAACTTTATAAAACTTTAATAGCAAAATAATATAGGGATAAAAACATATTTTAACAAAATGTATTCAATCATATACAAACCAGAATTTTGCAGTTTATTGTAACTAGACTTAAATTAAAACTACCAATTAAGAATCTATGCACAATGTAAATTCAAATATGTACAGTACTTTTAAAAAGTCTACAGGAATGCTTTACAGAAGGAAATGTCTGTTATGGCTATTATTCAGACAATCTGAATATTAAAATGAGTTTTCTAGTAGTAAATTTACACATTTATTTTTAAACAAAAGCAATTTTGTCCCTAGATCCTTTAAGAATATTCCAGTTATGCTTATACAAGTAATGGAGAGGTCGTTACAGAGTTTAGCCCCATATAGTAGTTTGTTTATTTTCAGGTAAAAGTATATTTAAATAATTTACTTGGGAAGATCAGTAAGTTAACAAAAGAACACTAGAAGGGAGGAGAGGGGACTTCATCACAATAACTTTCCAGTTACAATACCACAGCTAGAAACTCCACAGAGAAAGTACTCCCTTAGACTGAACCCATGATTGTTCAGAACAAGCTGTAGCTCATAACAGTTGTGTTCTCCACACTGAGAACACCGGGGGAAAAAGTCTTTATAGGACAGAATTATAAATGATCTGAAGTGAGACAAGAGAAAACTGATCTTCAATTAATACAGCACTAGGTAAAAAGTGTCCCCATAAGCAGCTAGGATTCCCACTTCCTTCAGGGCAATGAAGCTAAAAATTGTTGGAATTACAGTAGTTGACCATATTTGTGTGCATTAGTAGAATCATTTTCAGATATAAAAGACAAATTTCATCAGATGTTTGATTAGAACACCCTCAAGACAGGGTATTTCTTCATAGTATAAAGCTATTACAGCTATCCAGTTAAAGCATGTGCAAAAACAGATAATTTCTTCCGTTCACAGTAACTGAGGTAAAATCTGGTAGGCTTCTTCAGGAGTTGGGGAGTTCATGAGATATGAACTGTTTTAGTCTCTCTAAGTACTGTGCATAAAGCTCTATGTCATTATGCCCAGCCCCTTCCACCCAGAGGGGCTCCACCGCTCGTGGGCACCGCTCGTACATGGCCAGGCCGTGGGAGAAATCAATCACCTCGTCTTCGGTACCGTGGATGACCAGCACAGGAGAGGTCACTTTAGAGATCTTGTCAATGCTATGGGAAGGAAAAGAAAAACACAGCTCAGCTTGGGGATTTAAATTTTCATACTGTGAAACTGTAGATACATAATCCAGCTCACCACTGCATGTTTTTAAATGGATGCAAATTGTTGGAGTTGTGCAAAAGTGATATGGGACAAGGCTCATTTCCAAAATACATGTGTAAACAGGAGCCTGCACTGCCATCACCACCATCCCACCACTGCTAACGACATGAAGCTTGAATGGGCAGCATGCAAATCAGGTTTGGCACCAAAAACTCCCCCATCAAAACAGTGGGTATATCTATTACAAAAAACACTGCCAGGCAAGTGAGATTCCATGGGACATGCTGCAAGGGTGGACTCTTCATATTACACATTATCACCCTCCAATTTAACAGCTTAGGAACTAATTAACTACATTCCAGCCATAAGATTTCATTAAAAAAAATAAATCCAAAGCCTTGGCTCATGAGGGTAGAATCTGTCTTTGAACCCCCAAATTACTCAGATTCAGCTAAAGTGGGTGGAAAAATTAGTATTGGTAATATTTGATTTGACAGAAGGACAAGTTCTTTACAGTATCTAATAAAAGGTGTTTGTATTTTTGTGCTCTTGAAGAACAAGGAGGCATCAATTTTGGCAGGACTATTGATTTTACAACATGATAAAGACTGTTTAAAATCATTTTAAAAATACAGATGCCAGCATATGCTGACTTAAAACCAGGTTCAGTGAAGCTTTATGGAACTATAGAATTAACTAAAATGAAGATGTAAACTGAAGCAAAAGCCTCACACACGCAAACTTCAGCATTTAGTATTCTAGGGAACTACCACTGGTATTCCAGTAAACATCTGAGCGTAAACACATTTCTGTCTGTCTCAATACTTTAAAAAACCTTCAAGTCATTTAAGGTGCAATTTAAAATGAAAATGCAGCCTATTTCACCTTTTCTGTCTGGAACTTGAGTTGTATTCAGCTATGCTACATACAGGAAAAAATTCCAACATAAAAAGAGGCCTCAGAATAATGCAGATTTTTGTTTTCTCCATGATTTTCATCCTAAAATTAGTATCATAGTTAAATGTAAATAGTTTGTATTCAACATGCTATACAAACTGAAGTTTGAAATCCATGAAAGGTCTGTCCCAAAGTTCCACAAGGCGACAGACATATCAGCTACATACATCTACAGAGATGTTTATGCATAATTTTAGTGGCTAGATACTAAGTTCTCATTTATTGTAGGAAACCCTTTTCACTACAGTATTCAGGTAATGAAACTATTTTTTTCCACATATATTCACAGACCATTAAGCCAGATAATATTTGTATTTTGCAGAAAATTGGAAGGTGTCCCATTGCCAACTCAGCGACTCATAAAGCAGTATTTAAACTGCACATTAGCCTTACTTAGTATTCTCTGCCACACAACTCTGCAGCTAGAAAAATCTACAGAGACCAAACTCTTGTGGAGTCCCAACATAAAATGCACATAATAGCAATTCACTGTAGGTGCACACAGAACTATTTTGCTTCCCACTGTGAAGACAGACAGCTGAGCTGCACACATTCATAAAGTGCACTGCTGTTTATTTTCACTGCTCCCAGTACCAGGGAAATCAGACTGACAGCAATGAATAGCTCAGTAGGGCAAGAACAAAATACTCAAATGCTACAGTACGTCTGTTGTCACTGTTCCCCCTCCCACTTTTTCTTTTTAGAACTGTTATTTGATTTGGCTGGTAACAGCCAATCACTGTTACTTCTGTAATCAGAGCTATTTTTAAGGCTTTGTTTTTTCCCCCTCTTACAGAAGCATTTGTAAATATTGGATTTTAGGTTTAAGGATGATGAATGAGTTGGAGTATAAGCACATCAAATTCTGTCTGCACCTCCAACACTTTAATTACTTAATTAGTAATCTATTTGGAAGAATTCTAAACATGGGCACTGGACATGGATGTTGTGAGAGCCTCTACAATTTGGTGACCATTTCCTCCAGCTCTTCTAGCTAGAGATTTATACTTACAGCCTCCTCTAACATCTAATTTTAATCTGCTGTAACCAAAATAAAACAAAAATGTTATAAATATCCCTTACTACACTTATTGCAAGCACAACGTTCTGAAGCAAAGCCAAGTTTTGCACAAGACTTCAGTGTTTTCTCTTCTGCCTTCTACAGACCACCAAGCTTTTTATCTGTGACTCCCCTTCCCACCCCAGGTCTATATGCCCTGCTATAGAGAGACTGGCTTTCCCTCTCACATTCTCCCAAAATTTAAACTGGATCAAATAGGAAGTTCTAGAAGATTCCTGGAATACCTCCTATTCCCAAATATTTGACTGCTCTAATTTAGGTCTCTTGCAATTGCTTTTCCAATGAAACACCAGGCTATAAAAGTAACTGTTTTGTCTTAAAACCAGTTGTATACAGTTTTCTGTATGTAAAATATTCTAGAGCTTCTCAAAATAAGCTCAAAATCTTCCAAAAGAGGGACAGTAACTTCCTTTGTTTTGGTCACAAACATCAGGATCTTATATGATCCCCATCAGGGAGAAATATACAAGTCTTGGTATCTACTTACACAACTAGTCTCTTTTAAACACTTATTAAAGAGCATGTTGAATATAGAACAACCCTTCTTGCAGCACTCATACTTACCTTGGAAAAGCATCAAAGCAATAGGTTTTCCTAGTGTCAGGAAAAGCTACCCGTAATCCAGACATCAAGGGAGAATGAAGGATTACTGCTGCACACTCGTACCGAGATGCCAGGTCTACTGTAGGGACAGTACCAATACTTTGACCATACAGGATGATGTTTTCAGGACTAACACCATATCTGTAGAAAAAAAAAGATCTCTTAAAAAAAAAAAAGTCAAAACACAACACATTTCACATCACAGAAGCAAAAACCAAACCAACCAAACAAAAAGAGCATCACTCCTTTCCTTTATAGCTCTTTAAAATCTATTCCTAGGAGACATGAACTTACAATTTAAAACAGCCCACCAAAGTAAGTAATCAAAATACTACACAGGTTAAAGAGAACTGTTCTCAAAGAAGGAATATCAGTTTGTTCCTTAATCTTTACCTTCTTTATCAACAGCTCTTGTCAATCACTCCACAGCACAGCAAATTATAAATCAGACTTTACCCCTATCCAGAGTCACTCTCAGGAATTTCAACTGGGATGCTAAAAACCTTTTCCACTATTAAACAAGATAGCGACTCCTCTGCCCATCTGTGCAGAAGAGAATGCATTTCTAATAGAAAGTAATTTGTGCAGAACATGTCTTTTTGACTGTCTACAGTCCTGCTGTCACTGCTATGACAATGAAAATCAAACCCTACAGTTTAGGCCATACCTGCTGTACACCTGGAAGGTTTAGATTTCCTTGCAAAGTTGCTTGCAAGGTGTATGGTTAGGCCTGGAGAGTACTTGACTTTCAAGAAGCTAATTGATTTGGTATGTACAGAAGACAAAATTACAGTGGAAGAATAATCAATTAATAATTAAAATTACAATTACAATAGAAGAATAATTCAGCACTAATTGTATAATTACAGGCTGTCAAGATTGCCTCATTTTATGATGAAGTATAACTAGGCTGGATTGTAGCCTCTGTGAACTGAAATTTTCTTAGTATTTTTATACTGCTGAGCATAAGAGTGCTTTTTGGCATCTACTGTAATATGAATAAGCAACTGTATAAAAATATCTTCCTGGAGTAAAATTTTGTCCTCTTGGTAACCAAGCAGCAGCTCATGCTGGTGGTCTATCACCACAGCCACGGCCTGATGTTCTTAGAGAGATATTGTGAAGCTCTTTTAGCAGATTTTTTTCCCCTCCCTTAGTGTTAGAGATAGTCCAGCACACAGAAGAGCACAGTTGACTCAGTTAACAGGATCTTGGGGCAAAGTCCTGTCCTCACAGACTTCATTCCATGTGCTGGGTGGGGAGGGCTGGAGGCATGCAGCTCAGAAGGCAGCACATGCATCCAACCAGCTGTTGCATCATATTAAAGACAGGCAGAAATGAATCAACATCAGGAATACAGGAAAACAGGACTGGAACAAGATCTTTTATGTGGCACTTCAGTGGAGATGCAGTGATATTAAAGTTGGTAGGTTTCGCAATACCATCCTGAATGTGACAGTAACAAGTGTGAAGATCCCTTTCTACAAGGTTTACAATACAAGCAGAATACAGAAACAGACATTTGAACGAGAATCACAGCGTAACAGCACAAGAGAATGGGTGGCAAGAGAATTCAACACATACAATTGCCTTAGTATGGCAATTTTCTTCAACACTGACCTGCTTTGGATTCACTCCTTTCGTTATTATTTTGTTTCTGAAAACAGCTCATATTATAAGTGTAGTACCTTGTTACTGTGGCAATAGATACTTTAGAGAAAAATCTCAATTTCTTAGTATGCCAGTTAAAGTCAGATACAGACTACAGAGACATTAAAAAACCCAGTGACCTATAAATTCAAGGTAGCCTTTCATAACTAAATAAATGTTACAACTATTTGGTATCTACCTCCACAGAAAGGCAACGTGACAACTTTGACAAATAAAATTATCATAAAAGAGCATTAGGACACCAAGTTAGAGCACTCTTAGCCTATCATTAGATCAAATGTCTTTTCTACTTCATATTCCTACTAACTGACAAATAAAATAATCTCTGGGACTGTTTTATTTAGGGACAGTCCACCTTTCCAAGGCACAAGAGTTATTGTAACAGACTTATCTTTTTAAGCCCTTTACCATTAGGCCATCAATCAGTGAGACACTGAGCTTACTGCAAGCATCAGCAGAAACAGCTACAAGTAAAATTCATTTATTGCAAAGCCAAAGGACACAGGACAACTCATAAGTGAGGGCCATGAATAATTGACCTGTGCAAGGTCCTCAGAGCTGAGGGCCAGGGCTTTGGCTCCACAATCCTCTGTGTCCTCCCAAACGCTGCCCAGTTAGTGACTCAGCAAGCACTGCTTAGCTGGGGTACAAACTGACTTGAGGATTTTATCTTTAAAATACAGTATCCTTAGAATCCCTCACTCTCTGCAAACTTCCTTGTGGTATTAGATCCTTGTGCAACAGGAACAGTGATATATAAAAAGTGAAAGAGAAGAGAGAAAGAGCAGACATGGGTAAAAAGGCAGCAATGAAAGGGAAACTGAGTGATAGAGAAAAAGGGAAAGAATATGATAGAAACAGGCAAAATACACTCTGGAAAAAGAGGAATCCTATTACAATCTGCTCTCCTATTAAGGAAGAAAGTCTTTCCACCAGCTAAACAGCAGCTCCTAAAAATAACTTCCCTGAAACACACCAGCTTTGGTCTCTGTGGAAACAGAGCTCCATTCGAGGGAGTGGAAGAGCCAAGTTAAATTTGTGGGTATGTTTGGGCACTCCTCCTGTGCAGCCCATCGGAGAGTTCTAAACAAGCAGGGCAACACTGCAATGTGGAAACCAGCCTTCAGCAAAGCCAAAGCAGGAAACAGCTCCAACAGTTACTGTGGGCATATGCAAAACACTGACTTGACAAAGGGGGCAAAAAAGGAGAATTAAAAAACACAGGCATGCTTTTTACCCTGAGGGAACTCCATTACTGAGAACTGCAGCTACTGCTGTATAAATGATGCAAGCATTTCTGCTCTCCCTTACCCACAAACACTAATCAGGTGGCAAAGCTCAAAGCTCTCCAGCCTATTCCACCCTCAATAAGCCACAAATACACTGTGTGGCTTATGGATTACATTTATGTGTGCAGAGAAAAAAACCCAAAACAAACATCAACCTTCACCTGCAGTAGAGCTGTCTGTACCTACAACTTCAGGCCAGGTCTAGCAAAGGTCCCAACATACTCTGGAATTAACAGTAACACAGTAGTTATTTCCCCCCCCCTCCACCCTCCATGTTACTGCCTCCATTTATACAAATTACCTTTACCAGCAATTCTGGTCTGCCCTTGCCAGCATGAACTACGTGCACCAAAGCTGGTTATTAAGAATCCACACCCCAGATTCTTCTACTGACTCCTGCATAGAGTAATAAGAGACCTCAGTGACACCCAGCAGGTCAGTGGGACAGAGAAGACTGGGAATATTGTTGACAGTGTGCACAGCAAAGGAGGATGGGACACAATTACTTCTAGTTCATCTGCTCAACCACACGGTTGTGGCTTGGGCCATGTTCCTCCTCAGTTTCCTCATACAACACGGATGATGCATCAACTGCCACTGCAAAACACTTACTGCCTTCTGTCTGCCAGCACTTCGTACCACCTATGTATTATCATAAAGCATCTTTAATTATAAGCATGAGATACTGAATCCCTCCTCCCCTCCCAGGGCTTCAGCTTTGAGCAATACAGATGGAAAGTTTACCATTGCTATTTTTACTCTCTCCTTACTCAGCTGAGAGTGCCATGGAATACTGCTGTGGGGACTACAGACGTGTCACAGCTGAAGCCCTGCAACGTTCATGGCCAAGGCTACAGTATCTGTGCCAATCCTCAAAGGTGCCAAATACATATTCAGTAATGAGGCCAGTTCTTTTTTCAGGCTTGCTGGATCTGTGAAGTTAACTACACCTTATATTTTCAGTTTGAATTTTTACTGTATTTGCTGTCCCATTATCCTTTACCTGAACTGGAAAACATATAGAGCAGCACAGATGCAGCAACAGCAACAAATTAGTTTTCAAGAACAGTCACAGAAACTACCTAGGCAGAGCATTTTGAAGGCACAAACCCCATTCCATAATGCTGTTAAGACCTACTGTTTAACTGCTCCTAAACTAGGCAGCAAGTGACCATCAAGTTCTTTCTTACAACACAGTACATAAATACACAAGGCCAGGAAAATGAGGTAACCAGCTTCTGCATTCCTGCAAGAGGCCTGAGTTTTAAACAGGGCACTCCCCTCTCCAGCAGAACACCAATGAATAATTCATTTCAAAGACACAAAGAAACTCCAGCACACATCAGGAATTACACAAGTCATGCCACGCTTGGAGGAAATAGTGACTTGCAGAGTACCTTTACTAGAACATACATGTACTCAGTTCTTCATAACCTGGTCAAGTCTGTTTCTGTCTGTTTATACAAACGGGGATATTACTTATCCCCTTTTCAAAATGCATTATTTCCAAGTTTAATAATCCAGAGAAATTTAAATTGCTTTTTAAGAAACACAGGTGGTGCTCAGCATCACTATACACTTCCATAAGATATCCAAGTATATTTTCGGAAATAAGTGGCTATTTAATCTGCTATGAATCTAAAAATCTAATTTTGGGAGTAGAAAGAAAAAAACAAAAATCATCAATTAACTCAAAGTCTCACATGCAGATTGCATACCCTGGGCATGACTTCATGTTCTGTGACTTTTAAGTTAAAATAAATCAACACTAGCAGTTCAGTCAATAAAGATTATTGAAAGTAATTTACAATATCAGAACAAAACACTGAATTTTGCATTGTGCTTCACCAAGTACTGCTCCAGCACGTCAGCCAGAATACCACAGAAATTACAGCAGATTCTCAGCCTAAATGCCAACATTAAATTGAGAGGAAGGCATTAGATTAAAGATTTTTGCAGTTAACCATAACAACAACTGTCAAATGAGAAAAATCAGATTTCAAGATTCACAGAAAACCCTGGCACACAGCAAGAGTCCCTGTGCCAGTTTCTCCAGTTTCCTTGAATTCACACAAACA
This sequence comes from Campylorhamphus procurvoides, assembly GCA_013396655.1. Lineage (NCBI taxonomy): Eukaryota > Metazoa > Chordata > Aves > Passeriformes > Dendrocolaptidae > Campylorhamphus > Campylorhamphus procurvoides. Next base: position 263,352 of record WBMV01007169.1, on the reverse strand, counting down.
TAGGTCTAAAATTCCTCACTGTTTTACTGACACTGACTCTTTAAATTATCAGATGCCTTCCTCCTCTACCTCCTTCTTTGGAATAGTCTACAAGTGTTATGGGGATTCCAGTTCAGGTACACCACACTCTCTTTGATTTCACATTTTCATGGGTAAGAGCAAAAATGGTTTGCACAGTATTCTGGCTTACAAAGCTGCAAGAAAAAAAAAAAGACACTTTTTTTGGCATATGTCCCAGCACACTGTCACAGGAGCAGACAAGCAATTCCACAAATGTGTTCACACTCAAAATAATTTAAATGGCTGCCAGATAAATTTAATCAAGGAATCTGCCACAGTTTTATATCACTACTATTTTTACTGCTACGCCAGAAAGCCATTTAGTTATACTATGGGGGGGAAAGCCAGTACTAACCAGTATAGACTAACTAATACTGGAGTTACAGAATGAACCTATGACTCTTCAAAAAAGGCTTGCTGGGTTTTGTGACTGGAGCATTAATCTAGTGAAGTAGCATCTCTTCCCATAAATAATCAAGTGGAAGCAACTTTTAGGCACTTCTTAGGATGGTCCTTTGCACTGCTGTAACTTAATTATACCAAAGCATAAATCACTTCAACGGTTCTTAATTACTGTCTTGTGACAATCAGTGATCTGTTATCAAATATTAAAAACTGTTCTCAAAGTTCAACCAAGTCCTAACAAGGGTATTGAATATCACTGGTGAGTTCAAGCTACCATGACAGAAGCAGGTGATCTACATGCTGCTGAGCAGTGATGCCACTGCAAGTTTGCACTGAACAACTAGGTAAATGGTATTTCCTGGCATTCCCTAGTACAAAATATAATGTGATTACATTTTAAATTAACTGAATTACGCTAATCTGCTTTGGGGTGACAGCTGGATGTCTTTTTATTTAAAAAAAATAAAATCCAAATAATACTAGCTCGTCAAAAAAAATTGCACTTTTTTCAAATACAGCCTTAAATTACCTCGTGTTCATCTGCCTCAAACACAGGCCCCTGAAGATGTCATGTATCAAAGTGGGAAACACCTTCCCTACTTAGAGTAAAACTGCTCAGGACTCAGAGCAAAACCAAGTGCTCCTGAACAGTAAATCCACTTCCCTTCTTTTTTCCCCTCCCCAGCTTCACCATCACAAGGAAGCTCCTTTTTCCCCTTTCAGCAAACATTTTGTTGGAGGATTTCATACCACACCATGGCAGCACTTCCACGCGCTTATCTTGCACCACACATTTTTGAGCCAATTTACCACCTCTGTACCACCAGCCCCAAGAAGCAACCTACAGGTACAGACCCAGTCTGTGGTCTCTCTTCGGTCAAATGAGGCTCTAGCATCACAACCAGTCAGAGTTAATGGCCTCACAGCAGAGACTTTTTTGACAACTGCAATCAAACTGCATCTATCCATTCTAATTTTTCAAACGTTTTTCAGAAATAGGAGTCAAAAGTGAAGGGAAATGTAAGGGCATTAAAAAAATAACAGGTAGCACACATCATCAGCCAGGAAAGAAAATCTTTGCAAACTTACGTTCTGGAAGAAATCTCTTCCAAGCTACTTGAACAGTAAAAAATTGTTGTGATACAAAAGGCAGAACAGGCAGAAAATCAGCAATCTGTGCTTGCAGATCTATTTGTTATGTTTTTCAGGAGCTAAAATGTAAAACTCCTTTTGTTTTCTCTTGTACTGAGAACCCAACTGTATTTATAACACAACTTTTCACCACCACAATAACCCAGGATATTCATTTTGGTGTTTGCTCAATGATAGATTGCACATTTGTCTACTACATGAACTCGAACTTTTATGTATAAACAACAAACAGATTTAGAACAGTTGTTTCTGCCTGACTGAGGGTTTGTTAGTTTTTTCTGTTTGGTTGTTTGGGTTTTTTTTTTCCCCCCTAGATAGCAGGGACTGAGGAAACAGGTTTCATTAAATGTGCACTGAAATTTAAGTGGAAACTTGTGCCATGGGCATGATGATGTAATAGAAGAGAATAACTTTTCCTCTACAATCATTACTTCTTTCATATCAAGTCAAAGTTAGCAAGGCCACCGACAAGCAAAAAAGACTCTTGTAAAACATCCAACAAAAATGAGCAACAATGTGGCTGAGCCATCTGTTTGAACTCCTACCTTTACCATTCCACTACTTTACGACAAAAAACACTCCAATACTGAGTGCACATTCATGCAATGAGAGGGAGTGAGCACCTTCCTAAATGAATTCCTAAGCCCCCAGCATTTAGGGGGGGGGGGATTATTTATTTCTCGAATCACAGGAGCAAATACAAACCAAAGCAACTATAAGTTGAAATACAAGAACTTAGCAGCAGTAGGAATAGGAGCTAAACACATGAATATATTCAAGCATAATCCCCACTGCCCCCAACTTTCTTTGCTTTAGCAACCTTAAAAATAAACTGGGGTTCTTCAGTCAGCACTGGCACAAGATAATAGTTTTGAACATACACAGAAGCTCTCTACTCTTCATGGTTTCCTGTTTCTTATAAAGTGTTTCTGTGAGCAATCCCGATTCACACCATTTAGTCCCGAGACACAATGGGTAGATGGCATAATAAAATGAATCTTTCACTCCAGTTTTTTTAAAAATAGAGCACTGCAGTTAACTTTAACAAAGTATTTTGCATTTAATTAAGATGCTCTGTAGCAAATAAACCTGGAATCCAGAGGACAGGAAACCTTTACTGGACACTAAGAACTATCTTCATGACCACAGCATCAATAATTCACAAAAACTCAAGTCAGCTACACTCTTTTATATACTCTTTACCGTAACCTATATGGTCAGTCTCTGAGGTACATTCAAATAAACTGAGAAAGCAGAGAAAATTCAGAGAAGCTCAGTCTGTAGTATCTTCTATTCATTATCTTCACCCCCAGCTTCTATCTCACCTCTCTGCTGCTGGGGTATTTTCACTCCAACTGCACACATCGTAACCTATGCCCCGTGATACAGCAGATGAGTGTGCTCCTCCACAACACTTAACATGACGTTAAAACTTCACCATCCCTTTACTGTTGCAAAAAAACTGCACTTTCAATTTGGGCATCCTGCACTGAAAGATGAGGTAAACTACTGCCTAAAATTGCACTCCTAATAAGGGTTATTATGAAGAACAAGAAAGATTTGATGATTTCCATGTACATAAACACAGTATCTTTTAACATAAAGACATCAGTTAAAACAAGTATGTGTCAACTAACACAGAAATTGATTCCCTAGGAGACCTTAAGAAAAACATTAACCTTGGTTATGCATTCCCACAAGTTTTGTGCTTTCATAGCTGTTTCTTAGATTTCAGTTACTTCCAAACTGGAGAGCCTTGCCTTATTCCCAAGGCTGAAGATTCACTGTGAGCCAATGCATTTTGGCTCACCTCCCAGGCCCATCACATAACCCTCCTCACCAGCCTTGGCTCAGCACTGAGAAACTGAGGGTTTACAAGCCTGGAAGAAGCAATCTTGCAGCCCTCCAACACTTCTCAAAGCTTTTTTTGTTTAGAAGCACTGTATTATTCTTTCAGTACTCCCATCTGTTCACTGAAGCATCTCTGACACCTCTGTCTCGAGCACTGCTCTTGCCTTGGCTCTTCCCATCAAACACTAAATTTCTGCTGTGTTTCCCTTACCCCTACACACCTACAGCACCACGCTAGAGGTGGAGGCCACCCTGCTGTGGCACTAATTACCACGAGCTGCACCTATGCCAGACTTAAGCCTCTGACTCATCAGCTCGGATTACTTATCAAAGGAGCACAGTGCCTTCTGACCAGAACTGCTGCCTCCACCCATCTCTGACATTCCTATCCTTCCACCAGGTACGGCTCGGCTGCCACAAAGCAGGGAATCACTGCTGACGAACACAAACCAGAACAGTGAACATGAAAAGAAATGGCACCACTTAAGTTTTCTTCCAATATATTAGGCTGTAGTTTCTGAGAATAGGTATCACTGTATAAACATACATTGAAACAGGACTAACCCTAAACTGTAATCAAACTGCAAAGCTCACCTAAAACGTCACACTTGTAGGTTTGCACAGCTGGCTAGACACACACACTGTAACTAATAAAAAAAGGTATTCCTGACCTAAGGATCTTAGAAGTATATCTGTAAGTTCTGCTGAAGGCAGTTAGTTGTGTGGATTCTCTAGAAGAATTAAATCGCTTGCTAAACTCAAATTAATCCTTTGGAGACTAATATTTGGAAGGCTAGAAGAAAAAAAATTCAAAGCAGACCACTCAAACACTTTGATATCTGTAGCTCTTGGCTCTTGAACTGCTCAGGTAACTAATCCCACCACTGCTTTAATTCAACTAACTACTTAACTCTTCCTTTTGTGTGTGGAGTTTCTGTTTTGGGGTTTGTCTAGCTTTGGTGGTGGTGGGGATTTTTCCATTCTTGCCTTCCTTTTGCATTCTCTTTCATCTGTTTAGTGTCATTTTATTAATGCTCTGGTTTCTAAGTAGAAGCTATTTAATCTACAGGTTTTACAAAGAACTTCATGTTTTCAAAGATTAACAGCATCAAATGACTTGTTTTTACTACGATTCTTTGATATAGTGTACAAGTCAGTAAATGTGAAATATGTGGCACTGATGCAGCATTTTCCTTAAATCACTTACAGACAATGTAACTGTATCTAAAACACAGGCTGGTAGAAGATTCAAGCGCTATCTCCATAGTGCTAATGGGGGAGAACAAAGAAAAAGTTGAACCACTTAAACAAACAGCAGGTGCTTGTATTCAAAATCCTATTACAGCTGACATTTTCACACTGTTCTTCAAAGATCCCTGCGAGTGTGAACGCGGTCTCTCCCACAGAGCACCAGAGCCGGAGTCCAAGAGGATTACATGGGAGCTGGAATGGATAAGGCCTTGCAAGTATGCAAGCAGACAAACTGGATGCAGCATTTCTCCCCGTCCAGAAGCTTTAGTACAGCTCTGGCAGTGACTTGAGAGTCTCTGACAGAAACGGGATGAGAGGGCAGGCAGGCAGGATGGAGGGCAAGAACGGCACACAGGTCCTGTTACAAAAGTGGTCAGTGCCAATGAACTGGGCTAATGTTCCTAAAAGGAACCAACAGCAAAAGAATCCATCTGTCCCCAGAACGAGTATTTTAGCAGCCAGCATTGTATGAAGATGACTCAGCTGGCACTAGGATTTCTTTTTCCTCTATATACTTACATTAATATGCTCAAGCATTGTAGAAGAACAAAGTTATTAATTAAAAATGAGCTTCTCTCAAAGAAATGGAACCCCTTATAAACACTGAAGGGCTCCATACACAAGCCAAGTGCAGAAGTGACATGACCTGGGCTATCCAGGAGACCATATATCCCACTTGGGTAGTTCTCTTCAACTCTGGAAACACTTCACATTTCTTTGAGTTACTCTAACCATTTTCACAGACTTGAAGAAAGGCAGGATTTTCTTTTGATTTAGAAATCAAAACAATAGGCCCTTCCTCTGCACTGACACGTCTTGTGAATCACAAATAGGAAGAAATCCTAGTTGGATAAGGGACACCATAACCTTCATTTTTCTCCCACCCGCAGGTAAGTGGAAAAAACACATAACAATTTCTTATTTGCTCCAAACACTGAGCTTTGTTACATTGTGAGTCTCTATACATTTAAGCCCCTGCTTTCAAAGAGTGGCAAGATCAGCCTCAGAGAGAAACACAACTCTCCTGATAAGTCTCTCCTGTCTCTGTCAATTATCCGTTTTCAGAAGGATTCATTAAATATTCTAACAAATACCAGGAGTGATAAATGCCAAATGGAAGACGAAAGTCATTTCACGAAAGCAATCTATTACTAGAAAAGATTCATCCAGCATCCTTCCAGAGACAGGAAAACCTCAGTGTTCTTTCTCTATGTCATTTTTATATTGGCACTTGCCTTTTAAATCAGACTCATCAATTCCTACCTAAGCATTCTCAAGTTCTTCCATTCCTGCCACTCAAAGATGAGCTGACCTGACTCTACCAGGATGAAAGACCTGCTGGTCCACAAAATCTACACTTTATCAAGCAAATATTAAAACCTGTACTGTTTTACACTTCATCTTCTCTTGCACATTTCCCTTTAATGAACTTAAGCACAATCAATGTTCAACTCCCAGTAACAGTCAATATAAACCTAAGATGATTAAAAAAATATATAGCAATCACCAGGATTAACAGCACCAGATGTTCTAGAACAGCAGACCACAGATAACTAGTGCAGGGCTTAAAAATCAAATTTCCTAGCCACAGTCCTTATCACCACAGACCCAGGGGCTAAATCCCTCCTCCCTACTCCCAGTAAATACTACTTAGAATTGTGGACAAAAAAATCCATCAGAGAGACAAAGTTTCTTCTGTGTACTTCTGTTTGGTTGCTCATAAAACCTGTGTTGTGCTCTCTAAGAACCTGAAAAGACAGTAAAAAAAGTAATTTATTACAGAAACACCCATCTGCAAAAACATTAAGCATCACTAAACTTTACCTGTCTCAAAGCATCAAATGTTATTCTAAGAAACAGGAACAGTACTTCTGTACATTCAGGAAAGCACTAACTTTTCTGTAACTTTCCTAAAATCACATCAGAAAATACACTCCTGAAAGCAGGTCATATATATACTTGTTCAGCTTATCCAGCTGTCTTATCTGGGATCATCTGCGTGTCTACAGAGTAAAAGACATTTTGCTCAGATTGTGCAAATCAAGAGGTTTTAACAATGGTTAAACAGCACACTTGCATACTGTGTTTTCTGCCAAGTTACCCAGTTAACAGGGCCAGTTCTTTTGTAGTTTTTTTTTTGTGAGAAATTTCTTGCTAGCCAATTTTTTCCCCTCCAAAAGGGATGTTTAACAATTAACAGCTACTCTACAAGAGGCAGAACTACCTTGCAGTGGATCAAGGGCAACTCTTAATGCAATCACTTAAGGTCATTATTTCAGCTGATGCTAAAGGTAGAAACTGACCTGCAGATGCATCTTAGAAACTTAAAAAATAAAAATGAAAAGCAGCTTCCTGATGTTATTCACTGCCCTATTTGCCTCTATCTATTATGCAGTCCTTGTAAAGCACACAGGCTCCCTCCTTGATTGCAGTATCACCACAGAACAACTGGTTATGCAGGAAAAAATGTTAGCAATTCCAGTCCATGCCTCATCAGCACTTAACTGGCTCCCAATAAACCACCACAGCATAAAAAAGTTTCTATTTTTGAAAGAAAAGATAACAGCACAGAGCTTGGAAAAGAAGTGTATTAATGCCTACATTACTATCCAAACTGGCATTTGGCCACGTAGGTTTTCTGCAGTTCACCATTTTATGATATAGGCACTTTTAATTATAAACTACTGCTGTATTCTCCCTCCACACATGTTTTTCCTATTTATCTCTGCAAACAGTTACATTTTACAAATGAATACAGTATTTCCCTTTCTCCTAATACTATGACGCTTCCAAGACAGAGGCAAAATAGAATATCTAATGAGGATTTTAAGAAGTATTTAAACAGGAAATCCGGTCAGTTCTACGGTGAAGAGCAGTAAAGAACATAGTTCCCTTTAGACTATGGCCCAGAAGCACTTGGGCATAGTGGAAGGAAGAAAACCAGAGTAAAAGATGACAAACAATACCTGTTAAATCCTCCTCTCCCCCTCAAAATCCCAGTAATTAAATGACCTGAGTTTAAGCTAACATTCCTATCTTTATTTAAATTTACATGCAAATTAACATAATAAAAAAGAAAAACAGCCAATTGCTTCAAAGTCCAGCCAAAGAGAACAATAATCTTTAGTGCAGTTTCTCCTGCTGCTAAAATGTAACAAATTAAGAACCACATCAGGTAAGAAACACCTAAGATTCTCAGGTTTTATGTTCCTTATTATGAATATTAAAGTAGATTTTTGGATGGAAGGAGCAATTTCCTGAAATAATTGGAAGGTGCCAGGTCTTATTTGTATCAAGTGTCTGTTCAGTGCTCTACACAAAATGATCTACAGATCTTAGATGAGCTTTGACATAAGGGCATCCAATTTGGAAGGGTGGGATACTTGGCACCAGCTTCCTTAGTCTCAGGGTAGAACAGAACTCAGTAAATCAAGAAGACTTTATAACCTGCTTGCTCTCTACAAAACTGCATGAACATGGAGGATTTATTACAATCTTATCTTTCAAGATTGCCACATCATTCAAGATCTATCAATAATTCAGATCCGAATTATATTCAAGTACATTCTGTCATCTCCATTCTTGGTTAATGCAGACACAATCAGAGTCACTGCTTTTTCTAAAAGACGATTTTGTGCCTGTATTCCTTTACAGACAGTTGTTTCTGCATTATCACACTGATTTTAAGTACAAATTTCAAAGACAGGATAAAGAACTAATTGTACTGGGTTTATGCACAGCAGGCTTTAGAAGTGAACATCACATTACATGAATAATTAGCAAGAGTTCGGGGGAGAGGGCAGAGGGTTTATCAGAAAAACAGAAAGTTGGACAGTGGCAGAGATACAGCAAAAGTCAAAACCTTTTAGGCACACTGCTCAGGCTTAAGGTTGAAACCCCACTTAAAACCTTAAAACTATCAAACTGACTCTTGCAAGGATGTTTTTCTTGCATCAGAAACACCTGCAATGCATGTTAACTCCCCGTGTACTTATTAACTAGTCTGAGGCAAAGGTTACATGTTCATAAACCAGAATGCATAAAAATAGCAAAACTGAGCTGTAACACTATCCCACCTCTTCCTACAAGTGATATTTTGTACACTTTGTTAAACTTGATAAGATGCTGATACTCAAACTGAAACATTAACATTTTCCATAATATCAACATGCATTAAATACCATGCTTTTCCAGGAAGACAAGCTTTTTGCAGAAGGGAGTAACAAAAAATACTATGTGGAAAATGTGTAACTTAATATGCAAACTGAGGTACGTTTCAGTCTTAGGGGAAGGAGGAGACTGTCTGGCTCTTGATCAGCTACCTCAAAGTAAAAATTGTCCAGGGAACACCTCCAAAATAAATATCACACAAAATTAACTACTTAATTTAAAAAACAAACAAACAAAGACACAAACATACACACACTTTTGTGAGAAATTAAGGCATAAAGAACAAATAGCATACTGGAGAACATGCTTCAAAAACAAGACCATTTCCTTGAAACATGCCACTTTCCCCAGACTGTCACACAGCCAACATCCCACTTAAATAAATTCATCAGATGTTGGGGAAGTCTGTACAGGCTGGGGACAAGGAGTACGTTCTGCACTAACAAACGGGTCCAATGCTTAAGGCAGCAAGCTAACTTCTCAAAATTTCCTTTCAAGTGTAGATGGCTCCATACACCTTCTTGGTTGCAAAATGCTCAGCAGAAGTCCTCTCCTTACTACTGTTGTCTTACCCTTTATTCGGCATATTATTAAGACTTGCAATTTATTGTATAGTGCAACAGTTAAGACAACATGTCTTGTTTAATTTTTTTATAAACAACCATTAAGAATAATGATAAAAGAGTATGAACATTATCGCAATTTATCTGCACACTGGGAAAAAATACAGCTGGTTTTGCTTCTTTGCTGATGCAGAACACCATTTTTCTAGTTCTATAAGGAGAGTCAAAGCAAAGCTAACTACAAGCTAACAGAGAGGAGGAAAGTTCTGAAAAGATCCTATAATCTGAGCAAAACCCATTCTAAACAACCTTATTAAAGGAGAAACATTTCAAGCCATGCTATTTAAAGGGTGCTTTCCTGAGAAATGTGTTGATCTCAGAACTTTCAGACTTTTTGCATCCCATTATCCATTAGTCCAGTTGTTCATTTGCTGCACACAAAAAGAAACGGCCATGCCACAAAGTTTAACTGGTCAAACATACTGGGATCTTCAGAAATGTGGTAGTATTCTGTAAAATAATAAAGGAAGAATATCTTTGAGATACTAGCTGGCATTGCATGCCCTGAGAAGAGTTATTTAGCTAGGTAGCTCATTTCAGCAGCATGCCTTGGCCGATAACTAAGGCTCTCATGAGTCAAAGTTCTCAAAGTAACATTTCTATATGTAAGCAGGATTTTTTAATCAGGCACAGTAACACAGATCTTCCTAAAAGCATAGCCCAAACTGTCCAATCCAACAATCAGTTCCAAATCAACAAATGAAAATAGCATCTTCATCTTGAAAGGTGCACCAAGAATGCAGTTTCAAGAGACTGTACAAATAAATAATATTACTGTAAGGAAAGCATACATTAACTTTTGCTAACAAATTTGCAATACAAATAAAAACCAGAGTCAATACTTTGAGATTACCTCTAATTTAAATTTTTGCCTCTAGACTTTGAGGCAAATCTACTAACTTAAAATCTGATCTTCCACATCAACATAATTTTTCATTTGTGAACCCACATGGAATTCCCCTTTTTGAAAGTTGAGAGGCTACAGATATACTTCATGATGGTAGGAATTTTCCCAAAGACATGCATGTGCTCATCAGGAGACCAGAAACCAAGGGTGGGAAGGTGGGTGGGCACTGAGCCAGATCCTGCCGTTGAGCCTAATTTTGTGCCTTTGTGATATTTGGTCTCGTAGTCAGAAAATCCAACCACAATGTTTCATGCCAACAGGAGAAGCTTTGTTCTGTAAAGTTAACAGAGTGGTTAGAAAATATAAAGATATGTATACAGATAATGTCAATACAGTGCTGTCATTGTACAACTGGCCTACGCCTCCACCTTTCTGTCATTGTTTGTGGGCAGCAGAGCTTAATGTCAAAGCAACAATAACCCATTTTTCTCAATTTAGCCTTTAGAATAAAGAATGCAAAGATGTTCCTCAGTCCTTAAGCTGACACTGTGCACTATTCATCCATCCCATTCTACATTCTTAGCCTTCTATTAAAAGCATCTTTATACCTCTGTCTTCGTACAGCATTTCCTGGGTTTACAATCATACACTTCCCATTGCTCCCAAAACCTGACACATTGCAAAAACTAATGCTTACAAAATGCTCAGTTTGAGTCAGGAATGAAATTTGGCTTCATTATCAGATGTCAGGCTGAGCATGCAAGACAAGTGTAAGTCATTCATCCAAAAACTGGAAAGCAGGCAGTCAAGATGAAGCAGTAGCAAATGGGTCACTGCAACTGCTTATTCAGTTCACCAGTATTGGTCTCCAGCATCTCAGTTATCCACCACCAGCTGACTCCTAGAGATACAAGAGGTTTGCCTGCGGCTTGGTTTGGATTTTAGCCCACACAAACCCAAGTCTGTAGAGTTAGACAAAAAACAATTCTTAATTAACTTCATTTCAGACATTTAAGAGCCGCTAGAACTCAAAAACTGTAAAAAGATGCACTTTTCCTAGATTCCAGAAACCTCAAAGAACCCATCATCTTGCCCACAGGGAAGTGCCTTCAATTTCTCTCAAGTTCACTGGCAACTGAAGTTGTCTCCTAATCAACAGGGAAAGATTTCTGACCCTTTCAGGGGCTAAGTCTGTATGTGCACAAGCATATTAGGTACAACAAATTTGTACCTTATTTTATGACTCATTTCAACCGCTTTGAATGCAGCCTTGTAAGTGATTTATATTTGTGAGGGAGGGCAGAAAGGAGAGTTAGTTATTCATTATATTTGTTATCAGCTTTAAGGAAAAAAAAGGCTATGTTATTTGTTCATTTTGTTTACTCGTGCTGCATAATTTTGAGACTGTTGGCTTTAAAACCTACAGAAAATGCAACTGGAGAACTAATTTCTCAATATTTTGCTTAAAAGTGGTTTTGGGCCAGGGTTTAAAAGATACGTCTTCACAATGACCTCTCCAGCAGGATCATCATATTAAAAGAGATAGGAAATTCAGACCTATGTGCCCAGAGTTAGGCTCCAAACAGATAACTGCTTGGCGCTGCCCTTCTACTACCTCCACATGACAAAGCACCACAGGACAAAAAAATCCCCAGAAAACTGAAAAAAACCCCATTTTCTTCATTCAGGATGGAAATACAAATATCCATTTCCTGAATAAGGGTCAATTTTCCTCACAAAGGCAGCTGCTGGCAGACAACTCACTTTCATAGCTTGAAATGGTCTCCGCCTATCTATATCCACAGGTATCTACAGTCCTGGAAAGCACTCGGTTCGGTTTTTTTGTTGTTGTTGTTCTTCTTTGTGGTCTTTTTTACTTATGCTCAGAAGTAATGTTTATTTTATGCTCACAAGTGTTAAGTTTAGCCAAGCACATGAACACTCCAAAGTAGCAGAGTAACATATGGTAAGGCTTGAATCTTAGAGGGATTTTTTGGTTTTGGAGTTGTATGGAGACTGACCCTGGCTTCAGAGCAAAGCTACTGAGGTTTGCACAGCGCAGCTCACACTCCACTGCCAAGAGCAAACTGAACAAGCCTCAGAGCTATCAGCAACATGCACAGGTCAAACAGCTACAGCTGATCTCAAAAGGTGACACTTCTCCACCCAGAGTGAGAAAAGCAAGCTTTTTCCATTTCTCATGCACTTCATGCAATTTAGGGCTGGCTAAAAAGCAGACAGAAACGTTCAGTTACTTCAGCCTGTGGGATTTAACAACACGTTCCTCTAGAAATCCTTACGTTCGGTGCTCTGATGGTATTGAGAACCAGATCCTACAACCTTTGTACATCAGGGTAAACCAACGTCACCAGTTCAGGCAGTTGAATTTCAGGACTATCTACGCTCAGGACAACACGTACTGTTAGCCAAAGGCTCTTTGGCAGCTTCTTTTTTTTCCCAAATAACACCAGTTGCAAAACATTCTTGACAGTGAAAATTTCCTTTTTTTTTTTTTCCTTTTAGACAAGCTTTGATCTTTCAGTCCTGACAGAAATAGGGAAATATTTAACAAAACTTCTTTTACTTCAGTGAATGAAAGGACATAATATAACACCAAAGCTCAGTGAACATTTTGAATAACTTTGAACATCAGAGCACCTGTTTTAAACAGTTGTTGGTATTTGTCCCTAGGACGCTCATCATCTGAATTAATCTCTGCTCACTGCATAGACAAAAAGAGGAGACAGTTCTATATCCTTCTATTTTTGAACAATTTTATGTATTTTCTCTTGAAGTACTGACCACCGCAGGTCGAATAAGCTAAGTTTTAGAGGATAGTATCTAAACAATCCTTTGGAGACACTGTAGCAACATTACTGAAAAATTGGTAGTGGGAAATACCCTATTAAAGTCAGTGAGAGAAAAATCTACCAGGTGATGCTCCAAGGACAAGGAAACCCTGTTACAGCAGGACTGTTTATCCTGACTCTGCCAAATGCTGCCTTTAGTCACATCAGGAATTCAGCTGGCAACCTTTTATCAAAATCTTTAAATATTCAATCTAAAGAACTCAGGTTAGATCATGCACAGAAATACAGTGCTAATGAAAGAAGATTCTGTTGCAACAAAAATAAATTAGAAATTAACTATTTTGGCTCACGGAGGTAAAAAAGCCCTGAAGACCTTATTCACCTGGAAAGCTGTAACCACTTCATCACATCACAATGGAGACAAACGAAACTGACACAACCTCAGAAGATTAGTTATCACTCTAGTCTAATCCAATTAGGTGTATTTCCTGATTTTACTCAAATGCAAACTGTAAGACTCCTCCACCAACTCCTGCAAAGGAAACAACAATAATCTGCTAATAATCAGCACCACAAATAATACACTTTAACATTAAATTTGGGGAATTAGCTTAAAAACTACTTAAGCTTTCCAAAATATTTGCTACTCAATGATCAAAAGCCTCTGGGTTTTACTACACTATTTTACAATTCATGCCATATTTACCAAGGAGGATAAGGAAAAGCAGAAGCAAACCAGTGCTCTCCTATGGACAGAAAGACAAATCCAAATGTACACATTTTGAGAAGGAAGGATTCAAACACTACAATATCATCTATCACTTATCGAAAGCTTAAAAAAATACTAGTTTATATTGTGCACCATGAGAAACAAACTGTATTTTGTTAAATGCAACAAGAACTATTCTTCTAAGCTATCTAATAATTACATTTTCTTCCCTTCCTTTCAGGATCCAAAAGATGGACTAATAACAGGTTCTCCTCTTTGATACTTTACTACAGAAGCAGAAGGAGCAGAGAAGCAGTGCCTTCTTTCATTTGACTGGGATTTTAAAACATTTCACTGATCATCAGATTTTTAGGGAAGATACAAATTGATTTTAATACAAATAGCATGCAGTCAACAAAGCAGTCCTGGTTTTGTGCTTAAGCACTGTACACAAACCCTACACATGTATCCTGTTTTTAAGGACTGTACATTGTCTTAATGTAAAAGTGTTAGAAAGTTCAACCTTCCCATGTGGAATTCAGGAAGTGGGGGAGGACAAGGACAATCAAGTCATTCTGTGCAGATGTTATACTAACACAAGGAGATATCAGGATAAGAGCCACATTTGAATAAAAAGCAGGAACTTAAACCCACATGGATCATGAGAGCAGACAAGAGTCCAAAAACCTCTTCAGTCTGGTTCTGATTTTGAAACAAACAGAACAGAAATAGACCAACCTGCCTAAAATAAACATTTCAAAAAATTTTATCTGTAGCAGTAAGACAGAAAATTCTTTTTGAGAAACACTGATATAGCTGACAGAAATTTGTTAATCAAGTGGAAAATATATATATCAAAGCCCAAATTACTGATTAATACTTGATGTTGAAACAGGAACAACCAATGCTGCATTACGACCTCTGATGAAAAATCTATCGAAACCCATTTAAAGTGAATAAAATTGCACACCAACATCTTTACAGGTGGCATTCAGAATTAATAACTACCAGAATTATCATTTAAGAGTACACTTTATTCATGAGAAGTGATACCAAATTCCCTAAATTAAGATAAATAAGTTTCCTTTACAAAGACTAACAAAACGGAGAATAGTTGAGACTAATTTTGCAAAGACAGGTTTATAATTGAAACTGAACGTAAAAACTTGATGATTTTACTTTTTCATCCATTGTTTACAGGGTAGTTTTAAAACTGTTCATTATGTAAAGTTTCATTCCTAAATGTGTATGTGGCAGAAAGGTCCTCGTTTCAGTACCTTGGAAAAATACCAGTCAAAATTTGCAGCCCCAGTTGGCAACCCCAGTCAGCTCACCATCATTTCTAAAATTTCACAGCAATCTGCTTTCTCCAAGTGTAGGGTTAACTCCCACCTTACCCAAGGCAGCTTTCAAAATACACCAACAAATTAATAATTGCTAAGCATCAGTGGTACTTCAGAGGCACCATTTAAAAGGAAAAAAGAAAGAGTCTCAGGCTTCCAACATTTTAATGATTCCTTTCTGCTGCCAGGTGGAATGTCTGGTGGATTCAGAAGAGCAACAGCTTCCCACGGAACTTAGCACAGATGACTAAATGCTTTTGATGGCACAGTGAACCTCTATTTTAAGACTTCACTTTTAACTTTGCATTACAGTTCACTACCATATGACTAGAGGCCAAATGTTAGGAATTTGCATGAAGAATGAAAGCACACACAAACTCCTGGAGCTACCAACAAACTGCTGCAGCAGGAATGGTATAACATGACATTTTGCCTCAAGAGGCAGACTTGTATTTTTACTGCAGAATATTTCACTTAATCGTGAGCCACTTGGACTTACTAAAAGGACTAAGAAATGATCAGTCTTGTAAAGTTCACACTACTCCTTAGAGAATTCATCAGCAGAAAGACTAAGGTTTCAGCTCATACCTGTTAGGAAGACAGTCATCTGTTAACAGAATCAATTAACTTTCTATTTAAGCTTACATTTCAGAGTAACCAGTTTCTTTACTGAGTACCTAAAATACTGTAATCATAGAATTGTTAAGGTTGGAAAATACCCCTAAGACCATCAAGTCCCACCATTAACCCAGCACCATCATGTTCACCATTAAACCATATCCTCAAGTGCCACATCCACATGTCTTTTGAACACTTCCAGGTATGGTGGTGCCACCACTTCCCTGGGTAGCCAATTCCAATGACTGTTTGGCTCCTGAAAATCTAACCAATGATAACACAACTACTCTAACAGTACCCTCAAGATAGCATTAAAACGTGGTATTAACCAACATGAAAAAGTAAGATTTGGCAAATTTCAACCCCTCAGTTTAAGGTGGAAAGCAGAGCCTAGATATTGTATATACCACAGAACACTAATAAAAACTAAAAACCTGTCCAGCCACACTTCATTAGAAAAGTCAGACCCTCAGAGCCAGCTGGGCATGTGTTGGTGGTCACATGAAGTGGGTCCGACTTCTTGAAAGACTTAAGTGAAGGGACCCCTTGTTTCTGAATCTACATAGAACTTATACTAAATGCTTCTCAGCATAGAAGAAGCACTTCCAGACAGATGTGAAAGCACTTTTTCAGAGGTCCAGAAGGTTTTAAAAAAAAAAAAAAATATGGTCAGCTAAACATCAGGTGAAACAGAGAGAAAGCACGGCAATTGAAGGACAAACATTAATCAGCATTTAATTAGATACAGCACTTTTCCTCCCTTAAACCTTATTTATATCATTCATATGTGTAATAGTGGCATTTAATAATTCATTCCGCACGCAGCATATCAAAATTATTTCCTTACAAAAACCCAAATTATTTACATTCAAGGGGAAAAAATAAACTGTTGAAGCCCTGGAAAACGAGCCCAGTCTCTGGTTTGGTCACCAAACAGACAGAACATACACTATGAGAGGGTAACTTCCCCCTACACCTTTCTCCCTCCTGCTCTTAGCCTGACTTGGGTAGAGCAATGTCAAAAGGTGCTTGGACTCCATAACTAACCAATCCCTGGATTCTTGCAAAGCCAATTATCTAAATTAGTAACAACTCCTGTCACTATTTCTGAAGCTGGCATGTATCCCTAAGATAGACATTAAATACGCATTTCAAGCAAGCCAAGTTTGTCTACACAACGCCAGAGCCAAGAACTGAAAATGTTCATCGCTCTTTTCTCTTGGCCTATTGCAATAATTTAAGCTTTTTAAAGCTCTCTCTCAGGACATGTTCTGCGAGGTCATACTTTAAGAACCACTTACGCAACAGCAAAAGGAGCTCATGGTTTCTGTGGACAGAAGAAGCAAGAGGCCCAGAGAGGGCAATCAGCTGTAGCTCAGAAACAGAGGCAGCAGCTCTGCTCAGGATTTTCTAGAAGCCAAGGGCTCACTGTTTCCACTGACCATGCTGCCTTGCCAGTCTTCTAACAGCTGCTCCATTCCTTTGGATGCCACATACTTTGGCATTTTCTGGCAGAATCCCCAGCTCTACTTCCAACTGTCAACACTTTTTCCTTCCACCCAGACACCCTATCCATTGAAAAACACTGGTTACCAAAGACAAAGACATCTATGTTGCACGTGAAACACTAAACACATTGCAGAACACCAGCGGTTTCTTGGTAAGCACTAGCTCAGGATACTGACAAATTCAGTCAGAGCTTTGGCTCAACTGAGTTACCTCTAACCTTAGACAATGGTGGACAAGTCTTGAACAAAAGGGTTTTGGCAGTCTGCAAACTCTCGAAGTGCAACCAGTGCAATACGTCCTAGTCAATATGGAGATGTTCCATTGTGAAGCAGTGGCTAACACATAATACATCAGAATAACCCCCTAAATCTAGCAAACACCCAACGATGAAGGTTTGTCCACCATTTTAACAAATGAAGCCACCGAGCAAATCACACTGCAGGTTTTCATGGACCATATGGTGAGGCCACGGAAGTAACTCAAGCCATCTACAAACCCTTCCACTTCTCTTAGCAAGTAAACCGTGCAGACACCGGACTTATTAGGATTAGAGCGAGATACAGAAATACCTTGTCCCCAACATCCATATACTTACCTTGTCCTCAGGGCCTGCCAGGCTGCATCAATGTCTGCATACAGGTTTTTCTCGGAGGGCTTGCCGGTGCTCACCCCGTAGCCGGAGTAGTCATAGGAGAAGACGTTGCAGTTGATGCGGGAGCCAAGGCCAATGTAGAAGCTGCACATCTGGCCCAGGTCCACAGCATTGCCGTGCGAGAAGAGCAGCGTGTACCTGCCGGTGGGGGCACAGCGCACGAACATGCAGCCCAGCCTGTTATCCCGGGCCGTGCGGGAGAAGAACACTTCCACGGCATCCAGTTCCCGCTGGGAATACTGCCAGTCGGCGCGCTCGCTGAGGTGCAGGCTGCAGGTGGCCGAGCCCGTGGGGGTGGCGGCGGCGCCGGGCTCCTGCTGCTGCTGCTGCTGGTCGGGCTGCAGCACGGTGTAGGTGGGCTCCGGCGGCAGGAAGGCCAGCTTGGCGGCGATGCGGCTGGGGCACGGCGGGCAGCAGAACAGCCAGCACAGCTCGCCCAGCGAGAAACCGTTCATTCTGGGGCCTTGCTCGGGCATCGGCGACGCCGCGCAGGGGGGACCCGGCCTGGGCAGAACGAGGGGCGCGGACCCGGCCCAGGGCCCTCCTCCTCCTCCTCCTCCGGCGGGGCTGCCCTCGCAGCACGCCAACAATGGCAGCCCTGGAGGAACTACAGTTCAGCAGCGGCAGCGCAGCTCCTCAAAGCCTGAAAAATGCTCATACAAACCGACACCCCCCCC
>WBMV01007169.1:119778-244566 GCA_013396655.1 Campylorhamphus procurvoides | reverse complement strand
ACCCTCGCGCGTGCGCGGCGGGGCCGCTGGGACGGCCCTGAGGGGGCTCTGAGGGGACCCGCGGAGGCGGCCCCGGCCCAGACCCCGATCCCGGCCCCGATCCCGGCCCAGACCCCGATCCCGGCCCCGATCCCGGCCCTGACCCTCCCGCACCCTGCAGGATCCCCGGGAGCCGCTCCCCGCGCTGTGCGGTCACCCCTGTGGCAGCGCCAGCCCCGTGGCCCCGGGCAGCGCTCCCCGGGATTGCCCGGGCTGTGAGGGGGCTGCGCCCCGGGCTCAGCTGCGGAGGGTGGGTTAGATTTGGGCGAAACTGGCCGGTGCTCACGGAAAACTAAAGATGGTGCAGTGGCGGAATCCTCGTTTCTTTAGAATATCCCAAGTAATTCATTGAATCAAAGAGCAAATCTCTGAGGACATGCGGCAGACCCCGTGGGTCAGTGGATGTGCTGCTGCGTCTCCAGCACGTTCCTCGACCCTGAGGGATGAACATAAAAAAATGGGAAAACGATGACATGTGTAAGAATCTGTCAGTAACACAGGTCATAACTACGGCCTTAAATTCATTATCCAGCGCTGTATGCTTGCTGAAAAAAAACCCCAAAACACTTAAAAGAGTTCAAGTGAAAATGCAAGGAGGATTACACCTGTGCAGCTCCACTTAGCGTGTAATTCATGTACATCCCTGACTTGGGGCAGGGCACTCACCCTTCGTGGTGCTCTCCCAGTGTGTATCCATGACCCGACTTGCTACCTATGACAAGCAAAGTTTCAAAAACTGAAAGAGCTGAGGTTATTTCATTAGTGACAAGCCCGAGATGAACTTCTCTTTCAGTGCTAACATTTGCCAACTCTTGGAGAAGTCCCTTCAAAACCCCTATACAAAAGAGTTGGTCATGTGTGATATTCCTTTGCCTTTGGAACATCAAAAGGGAGACCAGCCCACATCAATCTTTAGTTTGCTAACAATGGGAATTTTAGAACTGTTAAATTCAGCCAGCAATAATTGTGTCTATGCTGACTGTTAAGCAAGAAAATGAAAGGGAGAAATGTGTGCCTCCAACCAGCTTGAATGTGTGTCCTCTGGCATGGACAGACTGTTCCTCCAGAGGACAGAGAATACCCAGTTAATTACACGTGTCCCAGGCATGTCCTGCTGGGAGGGTGTCAGGGGGAGAGATCAGGCAGGGTAATGAAACATGTCCCACCTACTGACACTGGGTTCCTTTGGGTGGCAGAGACAGATAACACACTCCACATACAGGCTGTTCAGATGGCTGATGAAATGATGAAAGGGACTCCTACTCCATAGAATATGACCAAAAAGTCTGGATAAAGAAAATACAGAATAGATAAATGAGGAGCCCTGTGAAATTCCTTAGGTACCGCAAATGATCTTGAGCTACACCTAAGCTGTTGCAAGAGGCACTATAGATAATCTGTGGGAAGGCTGATACAACCCTAAGAAAAACCTGAATGTACCCTGAGAAATTATTTGGCCGATGAGATCTGAGAAGAGCCTGTCTAGTGCTGATGATACTTGTCCCTCTCACTGGACACGCACTGAAACCAAAAGAGCTGGAATTTGGGCATGTAGCACCAACTAAAAAACTAACATTTCTCAGAACCCTCTCAAAGGCTGTATGGTTTGCCTTCAGCCAGACAGCAGAAGCTGTTTGATCATAAATAGATTGCTGCTCCAAAGAATAGACAATTAAAAGCACAATATTCCCCATGTTCCACCCTAGTCCTTCCTTAGGTCATGTTTGTAGTAGGGAGATTAAAGTGTCCTCTTTGATTCAACGGGGAAGTGTTATGAATTTGCTCCTTGAGTGAACAGGGCTGTGCAAACCTCATTAGTTCTCATTAGTTATTAATTTCTTCATTGTTCACATCATGCACTCTCTGTGGTTTACATTAATCTCAGTCCGTCACTTGTACAGTAAAATAATTCCTGCACAGTGGGTACCTTCTCAAGAAAGATAATATTTGACAAAGTCTTGAAGAACAAAATGATGAAAGGAGCAAGAGCGAGTGACTGAAATGGATATCATTCTGGATGAGAAGGATGGAGAAGTAAGAAAAAGGAGTTCCTGAATGCTGCTGCCATCACAGCAATATGAAAACAGTGTCCACAAGTTTGTAGCTCAGGAAAGTTGTAGCTCAAGAAAGTAATGCAATCAGGACTCAAAATTGTCATTTAGTCTGTATCCTGTATTCTGAGTTGTCAAAAGAAGCCTGTAATGCACAAGTGCTTAGGAGAGTGAAAATTAAAAGAAATTTTATCAATCCATTTGTGTGCTGCTTCAGTGGCAGCTACATCTCTAACCTCCCAGGATCCATGGTAGTCCCGTGGGGTTGTATTGCAGCTTACAGGGCTGGAGGGAAGACTGTGGAATAGTGGGCACAGGTGGCTTCGTGCCTTTCACACACCCTGTCCCTGTCCCTGCCCACAGCTTGGTTTGTTCTCCTGACATTTCAGAAGTCTCAGAGCTGTTCTAGTAGCCCACTAAACAACCATGCTGGCTACTTCCACCACCACAGGGGGCTTTGGTTCCTCATAGCATTCTCCCTTCTTCCTTCAGCTTCCTCTTTTGTTAAAGATCTCATGCTTTCACTGGAATGAGGATGTTTTCAAAATGTGCAAATCTTCTGACATCATTATGTCCAGTTACTCAGCTATGATGGGCACAGCAAGACAATGGCATGGGAGTGTGCCAATATTTCTCAGGCTCAACATTTGAAATTGCTACTTGAAGAATGGCTGTTTGGGATTTTTTCTTTGTGTGTTCCCCTTGATGCCACCACTTCGGTCCAGCCACTCTCTTGTCTCAAATCCCTTTACCCCAACTCTGTACGTCTCTCTGCTGTTGCTTCTCTTTTTCATTTTGCAGCCAGCAGGCACCTGCATAGTTTTCACTTGACCAAATACTGTGAAAATGCTCAAGCAAGCTTTTCTTCTTGTTCTGTTACCACAGAACTGATCTTTTTAATGATCTGTAAATGAAGATATCTCTGCTGCTGTGCCTTGTAGCTAAAATGACACTAAGCCTCCATGAAGTACCCTGCTTTTTTACTACATGTTAATATATGGCCTATGAGGGAAGAATATGCAAGCATTTAATAATAAACAAAATGTCAAGCCCACTTAGGGAAGGGAAGTATCCCACAGGAAAACACGTTATCTATGAAGTTTTTACTGTGAGCCTTTAATTGACTGTTGATGGACTTAGAAAGATGCCTCAGGTGAGCATCTTCAAATAGCTACCAAAAAGGCAAATATAACAAACAGAGGACACAGTGTTTGGTTATGTCTTGATTATTTCCATGTCCTGTAGCCTCACCATGCCTGGTGCAAGGGCAGAGCACTTCGCACTCCACTTCCTTTTCCTGAACACAAGATAGAGAAAAGAATAGGTGAGAAGACAGTGAGACTGAAGCCAAAGAAGACACCTGGCAGCAGCTCTGTGGAGATTATGTATCTTAAACATTAACCATGTCTAACTTCCTGCTGCTGCTGGCCAACTGTGTGACTGTTCCAGCTGCACAAACAGTCCACATCTAATACCTGCACACCTGCAACCATCATCTGATTGCAGGACTGGTTACAAACACCCAACTCAGGCTAGGAAATTCCTCAAAGCAATTTTGCTTATTTCCTGGATAAACAGTGCACGAAGAGTGCAAGTATTACTTCTTACTGCTCATGTAAGTTAGAATCTGTGTATGCCAGGCCTGTTCTAGATAATGTTAATGCAGTAGCAACACTGACAGGCGACGTCTCTGCCAGCTGAAGCACAAGGCAAGAGATCACACTGGAATCTGCCAAACTCAAGTGCAGGGGAAATAATGAAGCGCTATTAATGAGCATACTTGGCTGTGTCCTCATCAGCCGTGCCATTGTCAAGTTCTTTGCAGTTTCTGGGCAAAGGCATGCTTGAAGGAAGGATTTGAAAGAGAAAAATTAATTTGCTTTGTGGAGGGAAGAAGACCCTCCCAAACACAAGAAAACCAGATGTAGTGGGGAGTGATGTGTCTGGAAAAGAACTCAGGGGCAACAGATGGTGGCATCAAGAACTTTCTGGAGGCATATATCCTTCTGGTGCTTGAGAGAAGACTATAGAATCCAAGAGTCATTTAGGTTGGAAAAGATCCTTATTATCACAGGGTCCAACCATTAACCCAGCACTGCCAAGTCGATCTCTAAACATATCCAAAAGTGCCACATCTACACATTTTCTAAGTACCTCAAGGGATGGTGACTCAACCACTTCCCTGGGCAGTCTGTTCCAGTGCTTGATGACCCTTTCAGTGAAGAAATTAGGTTTCCTAATATCCAATCTGAACCTCCCCTGGCACGACTTGAGGCCATTTCCTCTTGTCCTGTTACTTGTTACTTGGGAGAAGAGGCCAACCCCCACCGGGATAAAACCTCCTTCCAAGTAGTTGTAGAGAACTATAAGGTTCCTCCTGAGTCTCTTTTTCTCCAGGCTCTGCTCTTTGTATAGTCAAGAGTTGAAGATATAACACCTATATTAGTCACGTGGGGTAAGCAACCTAAATATAGCCTTCAGTAGATGGCCCATACTTATGTTTTTTCTGTTGGGTGTATCCTTCCCTACATTGTACCAGTGGAAAGAACTTTCATTACTTATTTCTCTTTCTGCAGCCAAGGAAGATCGTAGCAATTTCCTGCCACATAAAGTCATGTAGCATTAAACTTAGAGGTCTATATGGACAAAAGTGCATCAATTACTTTACCAGAATGAATAAGAAAAAGTAAAAAACCCAGAGCTTGAATGATCAATTTCTCCTGAAGTATAAGGACACTATTCAAGGTTTAAAACAGCTTTCTCTAAGGTTTGCAGGGCTTTAATCAAGACCCAGCTATCCTCCAATTTGCTGTGAATACACTATGAGAAGAATGTGAAAAGGAAAACAAAGATGTACAAACATCAAAACTTAAGGGAGGGATAACAGGGGAGGGAGGGGGGAAGTGGCAGCTATGTGATATACAATGAAGGTTTAGAGTCTTGATTTGCAGTGACTGCATTTTATGCCTGTCACTGGCAAATTGACATTTTAAAGATATGTTCTTGACTGCTTTTTCATGTCAGTATCTTTGTTCAGGCTATATCTAGGCTGATGAAAGGAATTTCAATTAAGGATGAAATCCTTTCCGCACTGTATTGAAATGCACAGGGTGGGAGCAGAGGGAGAATGGAGCAATGAAAGCTCTATAGAGAGTTCTTTAAGGCATCTTGCTGACACAGGACAAGATAGTTTAAGAATGCCTGGGGCAGTGCACTCTGTAACGTGGTTTACTGTGCCTTTACAAAGAAGCAGTGTGCATTCACCTTAGTGCCTACTGCCTGAGGCCATATATCATTCAAACAGGGGGCTAAGGATTTAATAAATCCCAATCTAGTTTAGTCCTCAAGGGAATAGCAGTCTAGAGTCATTCAGGAGTGGCAGGGAGGATGGCCACATAACCTGGCAAGAAAATGCTGATTTTCACCCTGTGAATGTAAACAGCATCTTGGGAAATGAAAGGGGTTATAAATCTGCATAGTGAAAGCCCTAGGGAAAAGAAGTGTGAAAAATAGTAAGACATGGATATGAAGACAGTTCATGAGAGAGAGAGAAGAGAAAGAAAATAGAAAACCGAGAGTGGTGGAGGGGAAAGAGTGAATACTAATTGTAGAAAAACACATCAAATGCACTATATCTACCTACCTTGCCACCACCTAATATTTGGTGTGAAAGAGAAATTAGTTCCCACTGATCACATTCACATAGATGTATTTCTTTTGCATGCTTGTCCCTGTCCACCATTTTTCCAGCCTATCTCCCAGTGAGAATTTTCAGTTTGTCAACACATCCAGGATGCTCACTGGGAGTCCTGGCTTCCAGCTGGGCTCCCGACAGCTGTGGTGACCTTCAGAGAGCAGCTGTCCCACACTCCTCTCCCCCCTGTGCATTCAGTTTGGGTGTTACAAGTACACTGCAAAGACTCTTTAGGACCTTTATATGTAGGCTATAAGTAGTGCCTTCATTTGGGTGTGAAACTGAGCACTGAGGCCTTGCCACTGAACAAAATCTGGACAGAGGCAGAGCTCTGTGTCGCTGTGGCCAGACCCATAATCAAGCTATCAATGAAAAGACAGTTTGTGTATGTCTACAGCACTACAGAGCCATTAATGTGACCAAGGGGTAGACATACATTTCATTCACTACAATAAATGATCTGATTTATTAGCAAGAGCTGGAATTACTGTTCTTATGGTTTATACTCATGCAGATATTCAGGGATGAGACTGTCATATATGAAATTCTGATCTGCCAAATGCCATGAATGTTATAGGAACTAAAGCAGAAAACTTGCAAATTATCCTGCAATAATGCAGGATCTCTGATGGTATATCACATTGTTCCCTGAAAAAGTCAAAACTAGAACAAGTGTTGTTTATGTTTTCTCATTTTCCAGAAATCATCAGAAAACATACGCTTCATTTCATCATAAACCTCCAGGGCATTTTCAAGGTCAGTGGAGATGGAGCTCAGGCTCCCATTCATGAGTACTGGTCATGTAATTAAAATAGAAACACACATTTAGTCTTCTGGATGCTACTATCTGTCAGAAATCAGCAGTGCTTTATTGAAGCATATGGACCCTTCTAACTGCCTGTCAATCTTTGCAGACTCTGAACCATATTCTTCACCTGGAATAAACCTATGATAATCAGCTTGAATTTCGTTTTTAAAAAGAACAAGCACAGAATGGCCAATGGTGGAGTTTTTTATATCTGTGGAGGTCTGTCAATTTTTTACTTCTCAATATCACTCAAACTTGGTTTCCTCAAATTATACAAAGCAAAAAATGCCATTAGTCTCAGACCATCCCTGGACTCCCTGATAGAGAAGTAAATTTAAAAAGCAGGTCACATGTTTTCACCTGGAATATGGATTTGAGGCTGGAAACCAGATAGCTCAACTCTCAAGCATCACCTACTCCTCCCTTCCTTCTCTTTAAGCTCTTATCTCCCCTATTCTCCCTAGAAAGCCTGGATAAAGCCTGTTCTGTTTAAAAACATGTTTTTATCAGTGCATGAGGAAGCAGGGAACTGAACTGTGAAATATAGTTCCTCTTTGGTGGTGCTGCTGGGGGTGACATTACCTGTCACTAGGTGCTGGTGACACTCTTTTTGCTTTCTATGGAAACAACAGAAAGATGAAGAATTGTTACCTGTCCTGAGCCTGAGATTCATTTTTGCAATACTTATCTGGAATTCTCCACCCTGATGTTCTCAAAGCAAATAGGGAAAACTTCAAGTGAACAGATATCCTGGCACAATGAATCCAGAGGGAAGATGTGAAGCTACAAAAACTGCTGTGATAAATCTATGTATACTCCACATGCAGCAGTGGCTGAGTGGATTTGGCAGGTGGGAGGAGTGAAAGAAGAAACTGCAGAGGCAGATGAGCAGAGATGCTCCTCTCTGTGAGAAGGGCAGTAGGAGGCAGTAAAAATGATACATTCTGGCTTCATTCCTCACTAATTTCCTATTACTGGTACCATGACTTAAACCCAAATACTGTACCTTTTAACTCAAGGACAAATTCTGAGAAAAGAGGAGGCAGTGAGCTCTGTGCTGTCTCAGAGTCCTTAGGTTGGCACACTCAATTCCTCCACATTGCCTTTTAGTCATTGTGGTTTCCAAAAGGTCAGATCCTGATGCTCATAGTCTAGGGGAAGTTTCCTAGCAAAGTCTTGTACATTTGGTCCCTAATATCTAAAAAACCAGTAAAATTGCATCCAAGCACAGAAGCACAAAAAATAGCTGAGTTACCTTTTAGGAGGTCTCCTAGTCCTGCTTGGAGGCAAACCCATGCCATGCCTAACTGACATGTTTTATGCTGTTCTCAAATACTTCTAGTGAGGCAATCTCAGTCAACCTATTCTGTTGTGCTTCCATTCTTCCCATTGGCAATTTTTTTCCTTAATTTCCAAGCTACGAGTTTCTACAATTTAAGCCCATCATAACTTTTTGTGCAATCAACATTAAGAATAATTTATTTTTCTCTTTACTGCAATTATTTACATATTTATCATCTTTATTCTGTCATTTCTTCAGAACATTTCAGTTCCTTTAACTTTTCTTTGTAACTTCTGTTTCTGAGTCATTCCTGTTCTTCATCTCTCTCAAGCTGACCCACAGCTGTCCTCAAGTGCATAGCTCCAAGCTGGATGTGGTACCCCAGCTGTGGCCTTACTCATGGTGAGTAGAATAGTAGGATGAGCTCACAGCTTAGAAACTGCGCTTTCACTGATCTATCCCAGTATGATGTTTGCATTTTTTCCTCTTTTTTTCTTTTCCTTTTAATTAAGAGCTGTATGACACTGCTGGCTTCCATTGAGCCTGCAGTCCACTCTAACCTCCATACTTTTTCAGCCAACTCCTGCTTGCTGTGTTAGCTCTTTACCCCATTTCTTTGCAATTATTCCTACCAACACAGAGAATATCACAGTTATCCTTACCAGGTTGCAGTTATCCACTTCTAATAAAATCAACTTGCTCAGCGTCTGTGGAGTTGCAAACAAACCAGTGCTGAGTACAGGACAATGCTCAGATCAGCCTAGTCTTCTTAGGAAGCATTTAATATTCTCATTTTCAGACTCCTCCTTGTCTGCAGATGACACGTGCTGCCATGGCTGTTGGCTATTCAGGATGACTGGGAGGGTCTCCCTGGAGCCAGGGTCTCTTCTGCTGCCATGGCTGGGCAAGTGCAGTGCTGCAGGACAAAGTGCCAGCTCACCCCAACCCATACCCCACGAGCCAGCCCTCTGCTCCTGAGCATCCAAAAGTGACTGGCAGGAATGAGGGCTTACCTTTCTTTAAAGAGAAGACATATATATATATATATTTTTTAATGAACATCTGATGCAACATCCATTGTTATATATAAGGGACTTCAGGGCATATGTGCTTATTCAAAAGATAGCTTTTTCTGAAGTGTATAAAGCTTTCCATGAATTTTCCCCCAATCTTCCAAAATCTCACACTGTTTTATATATGATTATTAGACTCATGTGAGCGCTGGCAACACAGAACTGAAGCAAGGTAGCCTAGTCATTCCTCATACCTTTGTCTGGCAGTGGTGTTTAAAGAGATGTACTGCTAATCTCTTCGACTGCTGGAGTCTGGGTATGTAAGTACAAAGACACTCATTACTTACTGGTGAAGCAGCAGTGATGAAACCCAGTGACAGTGACGTGGAGGCAAGACCCAGAAAGAAAATAATCTGAGTTACTATGATAGCAGATTGATGTTAAGTATACAATTAGAGAAGGCAAAATGAATGAAAAAGGAAACAGATGTAAACCAGCTTAATAGTTATTTTGTATCTTCTTGCCAAACATATCTCATTAAGGGTATGTTACTGCAGCTTTTAAATCTCTGCTAACCAAAATGTATCAGATACAGAGAGCAATACCACTTTCCATCAGAGTTACAACCTGGCAGTTCTGCCAAGCTGAGCTTGCTGTGATAACCTGCCAGGGTCCTGAATAGTTAATTAGGTAACAACTACTACATTTATAAAAAAGAAAAACCAGTAAGTGGCCAGTTCCTTTTGGTTGAAGTCCTGAGATTTTAAAAATCAACATCAAGGTACTGACAAAGTACATGGTAATTTCCTAAGGAAAGATTAGGGGCTTGTGCTGAAGATAAAACCAAAAACATATATTTGCCTGCCTGGGCTTTCATGTATTAATCGTATATATATTGATTGAGTAATTGGAACAATTCTGTGAAAGCCACAATTTGATGAGCACCATCCTATAGCTAAGCACACATTCCTTATTTTCCCAAAACCATGGGAATCTGAATACCTTACTGCTCTCACTTTGTTCAGTAATAAAAGGGAGTTTGGTACTCATGTCTGTCAGCAGATAATAAAGACTGGATTCCACAAATGCCATAAGAGATGATGCCTCACAACCCTTCAAAGCAGGGACCAGGCTGACAGATCTTTGTGCACTGGTTATCAAGAGAAGACCTTTCCTTCCCACCAGCTCTCAGCTGGATTCACATCAGGAAGGCTTTCAGTGGCTGCATTAGTGCCAGAGCTGTGTCCTAGGTCACAAAAGTAATGCTCTGTATTGAAGGTACTGTGGTCCAGGAATGGTACATTGCTCTATGTATCTGCTGGCCCAACTGCGCTATCTCTTTTCAGTCTGACCAAGGCCATTACAGCTTGCAGTACAAGTATTGCAGGGTTGAAAGGCAGAAGAGGAAGGTCTGACAAGTTCAGGAAGATACTGGAAAACTTCCTATGAGAAATGCAGCATTTTCCTCTTCCTGCACATCAGTCACTCAGGGGGAACAGAGGGAAAAACCCTTTTGTCTGAGTTGTTCACACTGTACTAAGAAAAGCACTTGCAGCTGTACTCGAGGGAGTAGCATTACACTAGGATATGGGAGTATTTGGGTGAAACCAGGCTCCTTTGTTTTACAGCAAATATCACAACCTGAATGCTGTTGTTCATTTCCAGGCATTTGGGTGATTCAGCCTGGGAGGTGTCTGTGTTCACAAATTGCAATTACTGTCTATATTTCAAAAGGGAACTGGTACAATGCACTGCTTTAGTTGTGTTGAAATGGGATTATATTTTTTTCTTACAGAAATTGGAGGAATTTTGTCTCTGAACTGATTAAGTACTTAATCTGGTGCTTAACTTGAAACAGTCCAATACTTCCATTGAAATGAATAAAATTGTACTCATCCACTAAGTACCTTTCCTGTTTTTCTGGACTAGGTCTTTTTAGACCTGATCATTTAGCTTAATAAATACTACTCTAAGCATAATTTTAGCCAGATCTAAAAGGACAGTGGGTTTAAAGGGTAGATCCTGTGGCTTCTGTTAATTTTTATTTATTTATTTTTTGAAGAGAAACCTTTCTGCTTCCCCCTGCAAAAATGCAACTTTTTGAGGGATGGAATTCCACTCTCACCATTCAAATTTCAACAGTGATGGCAACATTTGCAGTTTTGTTTGCAGTAGTTTCTAACAGAAGGATTATTTCTCCTTTTTGGATACATTTGTTTCTTGTAAGCACTTGATGCAGTGCATCCATTTGGCAACAACCTGCTCGCTGGGGACTTAAAATCTGCTGGGTTTTTTCTGTCTGAAGTTTCTCAAACAGAGTAAATTTATTTGAACCAGCATATGCGTGGTTCTCACAGATGTTGAGTCACCAGACCCTCCTTTTCCTCACACCACCTCCCAGGCGCTCCTCCTACAGAAGCCAGTCACAGCCTGGTGAAATCGAGGTGATAATGCAGCTTCACGTGTTGGAAAAAAGGCTCCTCTGTTAAGAGGGAGTCGAGGCAACCTCCCCCCGAAGCCTCGGTGTACATGATGCACAGTGACCCACTTCTCCAGCTTGGGAGGCTTGGCCAGTCTTCACAGAAATCAGTGAAACCAGGTCAATTAACCGCAGTGAAAGATCTGGCCAAAGGAACAAACAGGATGGAAAAGGGATAAAGTGATAAAGGAGCTAAACACAGCTTGAGCTGAAGGGACTGCAATTCATGTGGCCAGAGGATAAAGGTGAAGTTCAATGACAAGGTTCCCCCAGAGCTTTTTTTCCCCTGTCTGTGCACTGTTTACTGCGACCCAGTTCCCCTTTGGCTGTTGGCATGGAGGAGAGTGCGGTCCACTCTGAAAATGATTTTAGTTCTAACCCCACTGGACTGAAAGGAGGCTCCTGATTTGCACTGACAAAGAAACCTGGCCCTTGGGGTTAGATGGGGACTTAATACTCCCTTCCTCTCCCCAGCAGTGGATAGCTCAGCAGGAAAATGGTAAAACAATTGGCTGGGCTGACAGATGTTCAATCTGACTTCAGATGATGAAGGAAAGCCTGGATCTGCAGATGTTAGTTTTCTGATTAAAGATCCTCCACTGACATACAAATAGATTAAAAAAAAATTCTTTAAAAGCACAGCACAGCCTTGATTTATGTATGCATGCTCCAAAGTTGTCACCAACCAGCTCTGATACGCATTTCCTTCCCCAGCATCCCACCAACTGTGCAGGGCAGAGATCCTGACTGTCCTCCATCATCAGGGAAGTGCTGGGGTCTCATTATGGGCTCTCAGGTCAGGGCATAGGGCATTGCCTGTCATGTTGTATTGCTTCAGCCCTGACAGGAACTGCACTGCTGAAACCCAAAGATGATTGAAATGTTAATTGCTTCCAGGACAGTGTCAGCAACAGCCTTGCCTGGCTGAAAGAAAAGCCCCAGGGCATTTACCTGAAGGCAGACGAGGATCCTCATTATGCCAGGTCAAAGCAGAGCAACTCCATTGACTGCAGCTGAGTTTGGGTGTTTTTTCCCCCCTGGAAGAGTAAGAGTTGAGAATCTGTTCGCTGTTCATTAGTACAGCCTGACATGGAGAAACCAACCCTGCAAGATGGGAAGTCAGCCATGAAATAAACTGTTAATACAAGTAAGGAAGCAATGACAGACATCAGAATTGCTGCTGCTATGCTTATGTTCTGGGAGACGCCAGGATCCCAGCAGATCATTAGCAGGGGGCAAGTGAAGAAGTCCTTAGGCAAAATCTTGCCATTGCTCCCAGTAATTGCCTTTTAAGCAACTGGGAGTTTTTAGGTGAAAGGTCTTGTTCAACCAGAATGAGCAGTTCGTGACAGTATTTTTCCAACTGTAAGCCAGAAGCACTGAGACCCTAAATACACACAGTTTTGCTAATGCTAACAGAGCAACACAGTCCTTCAGAGGCTGCTTACCTTAATTTTATTGTCTGCTGTACAGCCAATAAACAGATCACGCTAGCTTATTGCAATGATATATTTTCTTACACACAGATGGTATTAGAAAACATCTCTGTCTATAAAATCTGCAAATACGCAATGAATTAAGTGATCTGATACACAATAAACTAGTTTTCTGTGCAAATCCCCCAACAGGAAGCGATGCATGTGCAGTGACTAAAACCAATATTATTACTTGCTTAAATAGAGCAATGCATCCTGTTGTTGTGAAGGGTAAGCTTTGCCTGGAAAGGGCTGTTATTGCAGCTTCAAATCATTCAAAACACTTTTTTTTTTCTAATTATTCACTTCTAAGCAGCAACTGTTGACATATTTCCTTACAGAAGACACTGTTGTGTCCGGCTATTACTCAACTGCTAACATTGGAGACGTTAAACTTGCAGGAAACACAGTTCAACTTTTGCGTAGTTAGAAAGGAGTTGGCTTCCCAATTGCCCTGGAAACTGGACTCACTCCTGGGCAGAAAACCACAATTCACAGAGGAAAATAATAGTTGATATATGAATATCTACCTAAAGACTAATCAGCAAAACAAACAACACAGGAGGAAGATGACCTATATGACGTTGTTAGGAGGAAATTAGTCACCAGTATTCTTTTGCTTCCTTTTGTTTTAAAGCATTAAATCACTGACCCTCACCAGTTTAGCTGAGAATGGGTTAATACAATCTGGTGGGAATAAGAAAGCAAGCTGTTTTCAACAGACAGGCTGTATTTTACAAGCTCCTGCTGTTGACCGTGTGCCTGTTGACTTCCAAGGGTTAGCGCTTGAGGGTAGTCTGTAATTCCAGGTGCTGCTGCACATCATGCAGTGCTAAGGGTCCTTGCAAGCACTGGCACCATGGAAGAAAGACATGAGAAACTGGAGGTTGAGTGGGATCAAGCTTGCCTTGTGCATGGTCCCAACACACCTTCTGTGGTTTCCTGCTGTATTCACTGGGTCAATGGGCACACATTTAAAGGTTTTCTTTTATCACACTCTTGGCTTCATGGCTATTTAAGGAGGATAACTGGCTAAATATTGCAGTGAGATAAATCTCTCTACATCTGAGGTAACTGCAGTGACTGTTTGACTTCCAACTTAATTACGCCTGTGCTCAACCAAGAGCAAAGGTCCCTCTGAAGCCACCTGCGAGTTGTACAGGCAATAACTCTGAAAGTGTATGTTTGCTTCCTTCTCCTTTGAGAAACTATTAATAAAACATTCTGGACACCGAGTTCAACAGGACATGCATAACAAACAAATGGAAAAGGCAGTAAGAGGAGTCCAGAACCCACTGATGTCAATGGAAGATTTTGCTGTTCATTCCACCTCAGCTGGTGGTTTTCCTGTCTCCAGTCCACAGGCAAGACAGGACAGAGTGAAGCTGGTGCTTGGAGCTTCAAGGGTGGTGTGACATCTCCTTCGAGTGGTTAACTCCTGTTTATTTTTTTAAAAAGCCAGCACATCCCTTAGTTGTCAATGCATGCTGCTCTGAGGCTGGCAGCCCCTTTGCTTCTTACATTTTAATTAGGCTCTAATCTTTAGCAAATTATCTTGACTGCAGATGTCCACTTTTATTAATCAAAGATTTACTAGTCAACTAACACATTGTATTTATAGCTTTCTGGCCAACAAAAGATGCAGGCTCACCACTGTTTCACATGAGGCTTCCCCAGGCCCACACATAATCTTTGGGGGCTAGAGGCAGCTTTGCTCTACATCCACTATAGTGCAAAGGCATGTGAACTGAACTGGAAACTGCTGCCAAAACAGGGTATTTTAATGTGTAAACCAGAAGAAAGGTCAGCATGCTGTGGAGCAGACAGGCACCAACACCAGTGACGTGTACAGGGGCTGGAAAAAGCATCAACCTCTGCGGGTGAATATGATGACAAGTCAGTCTGGAGCTGGGCCGCTTTGGCTGGTCTCATCCTCCACCCTGTACACTGATTTGGGCTACCCAGTGTGGACACTGTGAGCAAAGAGCAGCCCTGGCAGAAGTTTTGTCAACCACTGGTTTTTGTTTTCATGCTTTTTAAAATGTAACTGTTTCAATGAAAGAAAGGGAAGAACCAAAGAAAGAATTCTCAATCTAAACCCTAAAACACTGTTTTGGAGCTCTGATAGAAATGCTATCTTCTTCCCGCCCCCAGGAAATGACTCAGTAGTAGAGAAACATCCAGAAAAAAACTCAGCTTAATTGTCTGTTAGTATAAAAATCAATTAAAAAAAACCCACAAAACATGACATGTGCAGCTGGCTTGGCTGAAGGAGTCTCCTAGCAGTGGTCTTCCCTTGTTTTGCCTCTTTCTCCCTTGGCCTCCTACCCCCCAGCTGCGTCTCCTCTGCTCCCTCTCCTTCCAACTGCTAGTTCTTCGAACAAATCAGTGCTACCAAGAGTCATGAAAAGGCCAAGCTCCAGCTCTTCCACCTCACCTCCTGGTTTCAGAAGCTCCTGTGGAGCTGCCTCGCCTCCTCTTTTCCTCAGCCACAGCCCTCCTCAGGTCTGCAGGAGTTCAGGACAGTCACAGCTGCTGCCAGCAGACCTGCAGGGAACAGGATCTTCTCCCCAGTTTGCCCTGAGGCTGTGATTTGGCTGTCCCAGCAGCAGGCTGTCTTCAGCAACTACTTACTGCTTGTATTCCATAGATATATCCTTTAAACCCCATGATTTTCATGGCCTGATAAACAATGCAAATATTTTCTGTGATTACTACCCACCCAACATTTGCAACCTTGGCCATCCATCAGCCCCCACCCAAGCCTGGGAAGGATCACACCAGTCCCTATGGATCATCTCAATTCCACATTGACACTGTGGATGGCTCTGCCGGGAGAGTTCCTTCTTACCCATGTAGACACCACTGCTCCACACAGGGCCCTGGGGAAAGGGCTGCCTCGTGCCCAAAAGAGACTGGGAACAGGCCAGCTCCATGCCAGGTTTGGCAGCTCCCCCAGCAGCTGTAGCTGCAGACCAGGGCAGTGCGTGGTCAGAGCTCATAGCAAAGCTGAGTGTGCATCTGGTGTGGATCACAGGGCTGAGTTCACTTCCTTCCTCCTGGCTCCCTTGTCATGCTCTGCCTGGCCATTTCGCCCTGGCTGTTATCCAGCCTGTACCTACTTTCATCAGGGCAGAGCCACAGATAGTACTGGCTTCCCAAGGTGTGGGATAGCTGGTAATCACTCCAGTGAGCCTTTGTGGGCATATTTTCTTTCCCAGGAGCCACCAGGTCTCCCCAGCAGCATCTGGAGAACATCCAGAGCTGATGGAGCAGTGAACAGGCGCTTCCCTGTTATACCTGCCGGAGCTGGAGACCGCAACCAGTAAAACAGAGAGGAAGATTTACAGTCCCTTGGCCCACAAGGCTCTCTTAAAAGCTGGACACAGGAAGAATTATCTGTTAGGGACTGATCAGTATTTGTGCTGCAGTGACTCTGGAGGCTCCCACTGACATCCTGCTCCTGTTATTCTGGGCACAGCCACCAGATTGAAAACAGTCCTGGCCGCAAAGGCTTTACAGTTGAACTCATCTATCAGACCTGCCCTACCAACAGACCTGCAGCTATGGGCTTGGCTCTTCCTTTTCAGCCAGGACCACCAGGGATCAGTGCAACCTGCCCAGTCTACTCCAAGTCCAACGTACCCATCCCCACCCTGGAGTACCTGGAAGGACAGCAGCAAAGCTGAAGTAAACCCAGCCACCTTCAGCCCTCCTTCCCATCCCCAGTAGCTCCTCATTTGATTGATGGTTTTTATGCTTAACTCCACCAGCTTTAGTAATTCCTGCAGGAAACAAAGCTAGACAAATACTGGGGCTGGGTGAGAGACAAGGACCTTAACTCAAGGGCCACAGCACAGCCAAGGGCTGAACCCAGGTCATCTGAAACTCAATCTTGTGCCCAGTCAGCTGAGCAACACCATTTCTCATGCTTTACCAGCCTGCAAGGCTTTTACTTATGTATTTAGAAAAGGGTTCATTTGATTTTTTGCTAAATACCTGTTGCTGGTAATGATGACATTGTAAAGAGTTATTGGCTGTATCTGTCCTCCTGGCAGCTCCCTCAAACAAAGGCTAAAAAAAAAATCACTCTGAATCCAGGCATCTCCTCCAGTGACTCTCCTGGTAAGATACAAGTAAAAGAAATGAGCTTTGATTTAGATCCTGCCAGATCTTCCCCCTCTTACTCGTATCTTTTTTACTCCTCAAACCTGTACAGGGGCACACACAGCAGTGTTTGTTTCCAGAAGAGGTTCAGTTGCATTTCATCTCTCTTTCTAAAGCAGTACCTTAAGTTGGTGCTTTATTTATGACAATACCCTAGATAAAAAGAAAAGCTTTCTCAGATATCCACCAGTATCTACTGATACCAGCAATAACACGTTCCACTTTTATTTAATTCTAAAGTCATTGGTACATGCTTGGCTTGGATGGGATAAGTGGGAAGAAAACAGAGAGGAAAGAAACTAACACTTATAGACTGTTTCTGAAGTATTTTCTTCTTCTTTTTTTGGATTTAAATAATAGGAAAGATATTTTGTCAAAATAATTTTCTGGGATTTTCAGATTGGAATAAGGATCTCCCAAACTCTCCAGACCTACCTATCTGGAACACAGTGCTTCTTCTTGTTGAATGGGAAAGATGGAGTTAATTACCAGGAAGTGGAAACTGTGCTACAATATCTTGGCAAAAGCCTATACAATGAAGAGCTGTTTGCTCTGCTGGACTGTGTGCCATCAGGAGTCAGCAGGAACAGGAGGACCTGCGTGGTGTTGGCGTGGACCAATCATTCATCAAAACCTGGCAGCTGAGAGTGGGACGGTGCAGCGAGGAGTTGTCTGGGACAGGAAAAGAGATACTCAGAGGGAGACACAGAAGGATATGCAGAGGCTCTCCCCACACCAAGCACTGCCTGTGCTGACCCATCCCTGCAGGCAACATCAGCGTGAACCAGATCCTGCACAGAGAGACCTGTGGCTGTGCCTGGATCAGCTGGACTGAACCAGCACACCAAGGCAGAAACATCTGATCCTGGGATCAGTCAAATACATGCATGTTAATTAGTAAACTGTAACAAAGTGCTTATCAGTCCCTAATTACTAAAGCTTATTCCCCAATGTCTGCACCACTTGCAAAACCTGGAACTGGCTGGGTTTGTTCCTCTCTTGTTCCTCCCATAAGCTATACGTGCAGTCAGCACTATTTAACCATTCCCAGGAAGAGATGAGCTTTCCTGAAAGGAAATCAGTGTTTCATCTCCACCCAGAAAAGTCAGCAGGACTGGATAAAATCTGCAGTCCTAAGCCCTGGGGAATGGTGAGAGAGCAAGGCTTGTACAAGCAGTTTTGGTTCAGATGAAAGGTTCATGAAAAAAGACTTGAGCCCCTGAGTTTCCGTACTTTCAGTGTGAAACAGAGGATGCCCTGAGCAGCCTGGTTCTGCTCCCTCCAAACTCTTTCTTTCCCCTTGGCTTCCTGCCATTGTCTTTGGTAGACCTGGGGTGGCTGAAGGAGCCCAGAGAAAGGGGGCACTTGCTTCTCTTGCCTACCATAGCAATTATTTGTAGCCCTTTCAGGTATTTCCAGCCCATATTATGTTTTGTTCA
This sequence comes from Campylorhamphus procurvoides, assembly GCA_013396655.1. Classification (NCBI taxonomy): domain Eukaryota; kingdom Metazoa; phylum Chordata; class Aves; order Passeriformes; family Dendrocolaptidae; genus Campylorhamphus; species Campylorhamphus procurvoides. The sequence continues at coordinate 226,119 of WBMV01007169.1, read as the reverse complement.
AGTGTCCACATATGCACAGACATATGTGTATGCATTTATATATGCACACACCTACTTTAGATATATATTCCCGCATATACACACACTAGTACAGTGACCTTGGCCCTTCAGAAAGTGTGTCAGACTCATTTCTGCCACGCTCATGTAATTCCATCAGCAAACATACAACTCCCAACACTTCTCCTGCAGAATGATGATGCAGAAGGGCAGGATGAACAGAGCATGGGAGTGCAGCCAGCCCAGTGCTGCCTTACACACTGGCACCACACCATGAAACTGGGGGGTAATGGATGGCCAAACGGGTTTGATGGTTGTGTAACACAGCTTGTCACAGCTCAGCTGCTAATTCCTGTCCCCATCCAGGAAGGACTCTGAACACCTACACAACTTTTGCAACAGCAGACCTTCAGGCCAGGCTCTGGGCTCACTGGGGCTTTGCTCAGTGCGCCAGAGTCCTGAGTGCCCTGAAGCAGCTTTCACCATCCTCCCTCACCTCCTGGCAAATCCTGAAAGCAGTCCAGCCCTTGGAAGCTGCTTTATTTTCAGAGAATCAACTAGGTTGGAAAAGACCTCTGAGATCATTGAGTCCAACCTATGACCCAACATCACCTTGTCAACTAGACCATGGTGCTGAGTGCCACATCCAGTCTCCTCTTAAATAACTCCAGGGATGGTGAATCTATCACCTCCCTGGGCAGCCCATTCCAATGTCTGATCACTCTCACTGCAAAGAACTTTTTCCTAATGTCCCACCTAAACTTCCCCTGGCACAGCTTAAGACTGTGCCCTCTTGTCCTACTGCTGGTTGCCTGGAGAAGAGCCTGACCCCCACCTGGCTACACCCTCCTTTCAGGGATTTGTAGAGAGTGATGAGGTCTCCTCTGATCCTCCTTGTCTCCGGGATAAACACCCCCAGTGACCTCAGCTTCTTCTCACAGGGCTTGTGCTCCAATCCCTTCACCAGCCTTGTTGCCCTTCTTTGGACCTGCTCCAGCCCCTCAATGTCCTTGCTAAACTGAGGGGCCCAAAACTGGACACAGCACTTGAGGTGCAGCCTCACCAGTGCTGAGTACAGGGGAAGAATCACTTCCCTGGTCCTGTCAGCAGCTCGAGTCCCCTCTGCTGTGCATGCACTGTGTTTCGGTGTCACAAACCCATTCCTTTCCTCTATTGCTTGGAAGACTCTGGGTGCAGGAGCAGGTTCCTATAATTGTAGATTTTTAGGCTGCTGAGGTTGGCTTTTCTTCCCTTTCCTGTTCCTTGGACAGGCCAAAACACCTGGCTTTCATTAGTTTTTGATGCTGTACTGTAGGAAGCAAATTCTAGTTTGAGAAGGACATTTTGCTTTTCACATCTTGCTTTGAAAAAACTACTGTTTAAAAGAAAATGTTTTCTCATTCAATGTCATTACCGGTAATGCTGAAAGGCCGCTTTCAGCCAGCCGGAAACCGGCCTCAGGGAGACCTCAACACCTGCTAAAATCCTGCCCTGAGCTGGGGCCTCTACAAAACCCCTCCACCACAGTCCTTGTCAGCAGAATTCAGAGCCAGTCTCTCTCCTTAGACAGCTTGTGAGTCAGTTGGGTGCTCTTCCTCCAGCCTTGAGGGGCTGAGGAGCCTCATGTGGGACAGTCAGGTCTGAGGGACCCACCAGGAACCTCACACAGCTGCCAACAGCTCCCTGGTCAGGACAGCACTGGTGGAGCAAACAGCATCTCCTTGTGAGGCTGGCATGGATTCCCCAGACCAGGAGCAGGAGCCTCCACAGCCACGTACAGCTCATCCTCACTCCTGGTGTAACACACAGGGAAGGCTCAGATATGGCCCCCAAGGGGAACAGAACACCTCCCCCTGGGGTACCAAGGCCAGGCGAGAGGTTAATCCACCACATCACTATTGCCAGGGCCTAGCACAGCCAGGTCGGCTCCAACTCCCTGTACGTGGTCCAGGTATCACACTCAACACATCCACAGAGGCATTTTCTCACCCACTGGGTGGGGTCACTCCCTGGGGACAAATCCAGCCAAGAAAGGGCTGGGGATGATAAAGGGAAGGGCAAGGAAGAAGAGGGAAATTGTGGAATCAATGGTCCCAGCAGGAAACCCAGATAAGAAGCAAGCCATGAGAACTACCTACCCTGATTTGCTCTGTGAGAAATATCCGCTCTCAGCATTGCCAATGCGGGTGTTATCTTCAACATCCAACACTCAAACTTTCTTCTTGCCTGTACCAGGCATTCCTGCTTCATTAGCACACCTGGAATTTCTGAATCATCTTTGATTTCTTTCACTGTGACATAGACTGCCTTTTAGTTTCTACCATCCACTGCCCAGCATGATATCATGATTGGGGCTTGCAGGCTCTAACACAATCCCACTGAACACAGAATAAAATAATTCATTATCAATGCTCAGAGCCCCAGTCTGAGCTGAGCTGTGCCTTTTGCAGTGCTTGGCTCATTACTTACGGCTGTCATTCAGACTCCAGCCTTGGAAAACCTCTATGCACATTGAAGACCCTGTGGGACAAGCTTGTTGCAGGTGACACAGGTGAATGCTTCTCTTCCCTGTTGTCACTGTGCTCTCAGCAGCAGAGGAACAGCATTGATCTCCAGCCCTGCATGGGTGCACCTCCCTGGGGAACCCAGCTCTGCATGTAACTGCTGGAGAGGAACAGAGAAAGCACTACTGATAAACTCTGCAGAAACAACATGATACACGTGTAAGAGCAAAGCTAAGAGCTGAAAGGCACTGCCAGAGTCTGCTCTGTGGACAGAGCATTCCAGTGCTGCAGAGCAGAGTATGGAGCAGTGGCATCACTTAGCAACTGCATTAACACCAGAGCCTGCACCAAACTGTTTGGAAGTGAGAAATGTCACTATTTTTTATGCAGCTGTGCCCACACGCTGGAGCCAAGTGAAGTGATTTGAGCCCTGAGGTGCCTGTGCCACCTACACAGCTAAGGGCCTTTGACAGTAAACTAGGGAGTACAGCAGTGGTTTTTCTTTTAAGACATAAGTGAGTCCCACTAAAGCCTGAAACATTTTGTCACAGAGGAATCAGCTCATGCAAGTGCTGGGCATTTTATTTAATCAAACCCACTGCCTTTCATACTCTGACCAATAGTAAATGGTAACCCATCCTCTGTGTTTTATAACAAAACCCAGTGTTTGGGAGGTCACATTACTGTTAAATACATCCCTTGTTCTTCTGTGCTCTGCAATGCACAGACAGAAAAGAGGCATTTTAATAGAAGAATAAAGATTGCTTGTTGGGCTGCTGGCCATGTCCTACACCAGGCAAAGTTTTGTCTTCTCACAATTCAGCCAAAATGAGGAAACATAGCACTGAACATTGAGGGTGTTCAGACTCATTAAGCGATAGCTTTGATTCTTACAGCAATATATTTTTAAGCACAGATGGTTGTTCATCAGCTGAGGAAACCCCATAAGATGAAAAGAGGTATCTTTCCCACCTGCCATATGAGCACCAGCATCCATTCACAAAACTAGCTCTCAAATCAGAAGCCAGAATGGAAAGTAGAGTCTGGTAGAGGGGAACAGGCTCACTGTTCAAGGGGAAATTAACTTGGTCATGTCACCCGTAGCCCTGAATGTTTTCTTGAATGTTTTTGGTTTTCCTCATTTCCCTGTTTTTTTGTTTATGAAAATATCATCCTGGAGGAGGGATTTAGGATTAGTGCTTACAAATAAAATAGACTATAACTTGCCTAATGGGAGCAGTTCAGTTTTACATGGTTGTCTCTTGACATGTTTACACAGCTGCCAGATACTACTAAAACATATTTTCTCAGGAGGCAATGTGGTCTAGTGGAATGAGCACGGGCCTAGGAGTCAGGAACTCCCACGTTGTAATTTTGGGTCACCAGTGATTTGCTTTGGTGCATAAAGTCATTTAACCCCTGTGTATGTCAGTGTCCCAAAAAGACACCTCCTCATCATAGCGTGATGCTGAAGATCAGTGTGTCAGTCCTGGGCTGGGAGGGGGCCATGCTGATGGGCTGTATCTCTGGGCTCCTGTCAACAGCCTTGGGGGATTTTTGTCAACTACTTGAGTAATTTCAGAGAACTGATCTGCTCTTTAAGGGAGGGTGGGTGTGGGAATAGCTCAGCAGCAGAATGTCTGACAGGCTATGTGGCACAAAGCACTTTCTCAAGGCTTCTGGACACAGGAAAGGATGAGTCAAGGGTGAGGAGGTGGTCGCAGCCCCAGAGTCTTGTGGCCAGGAATGTTCAGTCCTGGGGCTGCTCTGCCTGGCTGAGGAGGCCAGAGGGACTTTTTAACCAGCTCAGGGTCAGTGACCATGTAAGAGCCTCGGTGCCTTCTCTGACTGTGCTGAGGGCTGCAGCTGACCCCACCAAATCACAGGGACACTGGAGGTATGGCACCCATGGACGGTGCCTCTTCTACCTCTTGGGGAATCAGGGCACTCCCCAGCTTGAGACCTGGTCCACCAAGGCCTGTCCCAAGGATGGAGACAGCAGGACCCTTGGCAGCCTGTTCCCAACTGCACAGACTCTGATAGAAAGTTTTTCCAAATGTCCAAACGGCACCTGCTGAGCCACAGGATGTGTCTGCAAAGCCCCACTGACACCTGAAGTTCAGCAATCAGACTTTTTCCTCCACTAATGCCGAGCTCCAAGTTCAGTGAGGAACAGAGGAAGGTGGAAACCATTTCATCAGCAGTTCTGGGCGCATCAGAGAAAAGTACAGTTTTCCAATTATCATACGTACCAGGAAGTCAACAATCTGACAAATGCAGCATTTAATGTGTATTCTCTTAATGAGAAACAACTGAAAACTTTTTTTTTTTGAAAGATTTTTTCTTCTGGATGGTAGACTTGAACAGCAAAGAAATTTGTGCCTTCAGGGTATCTTTAACCCAATTTAGAACTTCCTGAAAGTTGGCGTTATTAATGGACTTGTTGCTGGAAGCTCAGCTCCAGTGGTTTATATGGCTGTGAAACACGCACCTGATGGGAGAATAAGCACAAAACCAAGAGGAAAACAGGAATATGTTCTCTGATATTCCCAAACCTGCTAATAGTTATCTTTTTCAATGCTGAAGTCTTGTCTGGTGTTAGAAAGACTCTTGCAAAATTACCTTGACACCTTATTAACATTGGTACAAAAATCTACTCCCCCTTCACCAACATGGTGGTGCAAGGGATAAAACGGGGATTTTACAAACCTGTCAAAGGAAATCCATTGCCTGAGGTTGGAGCAGGTGTTCAGACTACGATGAAGTGTCATTTACAGTGATTTATATCAAATATTGCATTTTACTGAATTAAGGCTTTTGTCTTTTAGTAGCCTTATTTATATAATTGGGACTTGCTTCAGTGGGTTTGCTCCAGTATTTCATTACCAGCTGATATATCCAGGTCAGCCTTGGTAGGTTAGTGCAGAACCCCACTCCCTCAGCAGGATCGGAAAATTTAGGTCAATTCACATAACTTTTATAAATCCTTAGAACTAAAATGATTAAAGTGACACTTTCCATTGACTCCCTGCTGAGGTCCCTGGCCTTAAGTCACGGAGGTCACAAAAACTATGTGAAGAATCCGAATAAATTCCAATTCAGAACTCCTTTAGATTAAGCATCTCTGTGGAGCAGGGACATCAATATGGCTTAAAGGAAGTGCACAATATTTTATAGTTTCTCAATAATTAAAACTTCTCATAGGAATTTCACAAATTTCACTGCACACCTTTTTTTCTGAACCCCACCAAATGCAGTTTTTAAAGAGACAATGACAAAGATAAACATGTCAAGTTACCAAAGTATCAGTTCTTAGGATTTTTCATAAAGCTGCAACTATCTAGTTTCAGGGTTGCATAGAATAAAATCCAGACATTTTTTACTCATCAGGTTTGATATTTTTCCATGCCATACCAGAACAGATGTAAAAATTCAGTGTTTAAGCTTCATGGGTGCTATGATAGATCCCTTCCTACATCACCAAATAAATCATCAGGCAAGAACCTTTCCTGACTCTGCAAGAAAACCACAATGACACAGGGGCTTGGTATTAAAGAAAGAGGCCATGACTGGTTGACGCTGCATAAAATCAATGTCCAAACCCAGATTTTCTTTCACTATGGCATATTTTTTTCCATTTTGGAACAGGAGCCCTGCAGGAGCTCTGGTGGCCTGAGCAGTCACATAGTGGACAGCACTGTGAGGAATAGGGATGTACAGGGAGAAATTCAATTCCACCTCTGCAAGCTGTGCCAAGGGGACACAGCCAGGGGGGTCACGACCTTGTGTTTCCAGGTACCTCTTAGAAAGGTAAGCTCCATGCTTGTTCATGTTTCCCAGAGCAGCATGGAGGGGTAAGATGACGGCATCTGTCTCTCACATTCAGAGACCAGCAGCTGTGAATTTTCAGAGCACTCTATGCTCTCTTGGTGGCTGGAGAAAGCAGCAGCAGGTAACAGAGGGAGGATAGGATATACCCATCAAGAGTCCCATTTCAAAAGAAAAAATAAATTAATTCATCATAACCCCTGTACAGTGTTGCCTCCTGATGACTTTTGCTCTTAATTACATGAATCAGAAACGAATGGCATTTGTTTGAATGTGATTTACACAACAGAAGGAATCCCACAGCATTTGAGTTCCTTCTGTGAGTCATGGTTTGGTATCCGTGGGCCATCACACACTTTTAGCTCTGGACATGTTGAAATGACATGCAGCAAAGGAAATCCTGGAAGAAAAGTGCTGCTTCTGAGGTAATTCCACAGGACAAACACCTTCATTAAGTGGAAAGTATTATGGCCCTGCCTTTGCCCCCTGCTACACACGCTGCAGTGAAGGCAGAGTGGGTTGTGCCAGGGCAGTGTTTTCTCATGTGTTCATTTAGCAAATTGGAGGCCTCAAACAACAAGGCAAGCTCAGATGTTCAAACTCCTTGCTCCTCAGTGGCAACAGGTCTCTATCAGGCCAGTAATTCCAGTGTTAAGTGGAAAAGAACTATACTGTGATTTTACTTTGCAGACTGAAGCTGCTTACCATCCAGGCCACACACAGAACTGCTTTGGGCTCCACAGCAGCAGGGACTGGCAGTGACTTGGGGGAGACTCTGAGGGCCACCCACAACATGTTTGGGATGACAGGGTGCACCACAGTACTTCAACCTTGCACTGCTCCTATGTTTCAAGACCTCTTGCTTTTAAAAACATTCCAAGTATCTAAAACCTCACCTTCTTCACTAAAAAGAGGAACCTGCTATAGTTCTAAGAGGCAGAAGCACACTAAAGCTTTGGGGGATTGTCTCCTGTAACAGGGTGTGTGCATTAGGGAAGGCTCCCAAGCTGCAGTTGGGGCTTTCTTCAGTCCCAAAGCTCTGCCTGCACATTAGTAATTACAGCAGTGTGTGTACAGCCATTGTAATTTTTTCTGCAAAAGCCATGGTAATTGCACTTCGGTACTGCTGCATTGTCCAGGTGTGAGCCTTGGGTTGACATTTTTTCTAATTGAATCCCAAACAGCACATTTTGTATATTAGTATTTAGTGCCAGTCTATAATTAGAAAATAATTTTTTCCAGAGCTAATGAAAAGATGCCCTAGCAACCTCTGGATCTGATCCCACATCCATTTAATACAGATCAAGTGATTCCATTTCATTTTATCTGGGACAGACCATGAAGTTTGAAGAAACATGCTGCCAAGTATTCCCAACCAGGAATATGCTGAAACTTGGTAAAAAAAGGAGGGAAGAATTCATCCTGTATCAGTCCCTGTTACATCCACCTTGGAGAAAAACTGGGAAAATTAAATGACTAATACTTCCTAACTATGATGATATATTGATGGGAATGTGGTTAAGAATTAGCTCCCATGGAAAAATTAAGAAAAATATATTTCTATCATCATAATGAAGACTTGACCTGTTATTATGAGTCATTAGTGCCAGTTTATAGAGCCAAAGATGGTAAGTGTAGGGATATAGTGAGCCTCAGCTGCGCTTCTTTCCTGCGTGCCAGACTCTGTGGATTTCTATCATGATGTCCTGCTGAGCTGCAGTGACCATTGGTCAGCAAACACGTGGCCCCATTCCACATCCAGCAGCCCCAAACCGATTCCACACCAAAATTAATATCTTCCAGCACTTCCACACCCAGCTGTCACTGCAGTGCCCAAAAGTACACTTGATTTAGCACGTGAGAGCACATTTAATGATGACCCATATGAAAGGAGTGCTAGGAGAGATCCTAAAACAGCCCAACCACACTGTTCCCTGCTTGGCATGGATGCCACACCCACTCTGTGTGGATAATGTTTTTCTAAAGCAACTAAGAGGCTATTAAAATGCACTGGAAAAGCACCAAAGAGCTGCCAGGCAGCTGCATTTCCAAATGGGGCTCATGGTCTGGCACATGCCCATTCATCAAAGATGCTCAGAAGCATCTGAAGAAATGCCAAAAGAACATCACTTTGTTGAAAACCCAATTTTCACAGCAAAACAGCACGAATGGCACATTTTCTGGGACCACCCTCTCTTTTTGGGATAAGCAAGTAGAGAGCAGAGCCCAACAGAGCAGGGGTGGCTGTAGGCTGAGTATGACTAAGCCCATCTGAGTGCTCCAGTCTCCCACTGGGTCCCAGCAGAGCCCACACTCATTCTCCACAGGCAGAGCCCTAAAAATGGAGTGTGAGCTGTGAAAACACCACCTACCCCACATCAGGAATGCAGCACAGCATCTTCAGCTCCTGCCACGGTCCGGTCATCAGCTTTCTGGATTTATTAGAAAGATAAATCCTGCTCACAAACTATCAAGTCAACAAAGAAATACAGTAGAAATGCATCAAAGAACCACAGTGAAAGGCAAATGTGCTTTACAAAAGGAAGGCTGAAAAGGTCACCAGAATGTTTGTGGGAAGGATACAAGTATTTTTTAACTTTGAACAATGGGACCAAAAGGTGGACAAGGAAACCACTGATTCCACCCCAGGGAGTGTATAAATATTGCCACAGACCATGAATTAACTCTAAATCAATTGTGCTCTAATGAAACCCTGTACAACACAGGTTCACACACCTCAGTGCCATGAGCAAAACAGGCTGTGAATTAATGTTTTTCTGGAACTTCTTTTAAAAGTTGAGCTCCCAAACTACCATTCCTCCCCTGCTCCCTCTGGACAGCCTTTACAAGACAGATAAAAGGGGACCACCCTGTCCCCAACCACACAAAGCAGGAGGAGATTTCAAAGACAAAGATCAATGCCTCATCTTCTGATTTTTGGCATGAACCTTACTAATTCAGGGTTATGTCTTACCTCAAAATTCCCAGGAGTATATCTTACTTATTTACAGAAAGACAGGAACTTACAACAGCTCATGACATTTTTATTTTAATGAAATTTAAAAAGGCAGTTATTAGTTATACATACACACAACTGATTCTGTACTTGTTAGTCATAAATATAGAACATTCAGAAGTACAAAATACACTTTATCCACAGCACAATTTCACATCAATATGAAGAGTTCAAACAGATATGTAACCAAGTGCCTAACAATGACAGAAGCCCATTTTTAGAGTTGTTTTCTTTTTCTCTCCTTTTTTTAAAATACCATTAATCTACACCAAGTAATCAGTGCCCAGAGTCATCAGTTTCATGAAACGCACTCTGATTTAGAGTAGGAAAAGACTGACCTTTTAAAGACGGTTAGATACCATCACCTTTTCTTTGCTCTGTTAATAGCAACAAACCCAAGCCCACATTCTCTTCTCACAGTTAACAACTGTGAAAAATGGGACTCTGGCAAATATCACCTGAAGCCAAATTTGAGCACTGCCAGGAAAAGTGAAAATATCTGAACTAGAAATTAGTCCACTCGATACCTTGCAAACAAAGAGCAACAGCAGTATGACACCCATAAGGCATTAATGACAAAATGGCTGTATTATTCTCGAAAAAAGAGTACACCTATGTATAAAAATATATGTCATAGCAATTGGGTAAATCCAACACTATTTAACACTGTGCCAAAAGTAATTAAGAGTTAAAAAGGCAGTTCTGCAGGAAGTATTTACAGTTTCATACTGTACTTCAAAAGAAAAGAAAAGGCAACAAAGCTACAAATGGAACTATCTGGTTAAAGCATCACCATAGAAACTGCCAGTAGCACTTGTACAAGTAATGGGATGAAATCCCTCTTGTTAAACAGGATTTCTTGTCTGAATAAATCAATATAAATATTTTAGTAGCTAAAATCTTAGTCTACATGTCTGGTCCTTGAAATAATTCACCCAGACTATCACTATTTGCAGTTTCTTGCTCCCTTAGTTCAAACCCCAAAAGATTCAGTTTCAAGAAACACTGTGTTTGCAACAGTTTGATCAGAAATCACAGCTTTATTTCCAGCTTAAAAAAAACCACAAAAGAAACAAGAAATCCACCACCTGCAAAAGTCTGGAAACTGGAAGCCAAAGTGCCAGCAAAGCTACACTGACGGCACAGAATAAAAACATCAGCATTCCCAATGCACCTTATAACTTCAGCTATAGGATATAAGTAAGTTTGCTTTAGTAACCAAACACATGACAAAAAGATACAGCACAGCCAAGGCTACACAGCTTTGCCAGCCACAAGACCTGGGGCACGGCTGCTGGAGAGGAGCAAGCCACGGACACGGCGGGCGCAGAGGGAGGGCAGCGCAGGTGCCCGGCGGCAGCAAAGGCTCCACTGCATCATTCCCTTGGTCAGAAGAACAAAGTTGCCAAACTCTTTAAGCTCATCAATTGCTCCCTCCCCGCTGGCTCTGGAATGGCCACCCAATGCCTCTCACACAGGCTGGGAGAGCACTGCAGAGATGGGATGGCCAGGAATGGGAGGGAGGATGCGTGGAAATATCAAGAATAAAGTGCTGGCTCAGGATGGCACAACAGAAATGGGGGACAAAAATGGCTCATGGGGAAACCCCAAACCTGGCACTATCCAGACTGCCCTTAACAGAATAGCCATTGCCTTTCCCAACCAGAAAAGCAGGAGTAGTCCACCTAGTAGCAGGTGAGAAGCAGTCCATGCTCTGATCCCTCAGGGATACTGACTTAAAAAAAAATAATACTGTGTTTAAAAACAACAATAAAAGAGATGTGCTTGAAATTCTGCTAACAGTGCACCCCTAACTTCACAACCAAATTCTGTCCACAAGAAGCCTTCTCCAGTAGTACAAAAACCATGACATGCTGAGGAAGTTATCACTGCTGATGTCAGGAGAAAGAAAGTTACTTTAAAACCCTTATGTTTAAATTGAATTCAGGAAGTAAAGTAAATTCTAAATCTAGTTAAAGCAGTTTGGTGGGTAAAATAAAACAGAGGGACAGCATTTTTTCAATTAATTTTTCACTTTAAGGATAAATTTTTAAAAATTTCAGAAGAACTGACATTTATCATGTCAAGCATCTTCTGTGCAGAGAGACAAACTGCTCCCCTACTGCTCCCTCCCTCCTGATCAGCCCCTTTCAAGCCCCTGCACAGACAGTGAGTGCCTTGCTCAGCTTGCACAGCATCCAGGCACCTCTTACAGGCATCAGTGCATTTCACTCCGGGGCAGCAGATTTTGCCTGTCCAATTCCATGAGCAGTTGTTGATCTGAGCAGCGTGAGGGGAAAGGGAGATGGTTCCAAGAGAATAAATATCCATGTATTTAAAAGAATAGCACGTAAGAGCGTGGCTTGATCACCTAAGAAGGTGTTTTCCTGATTTCTTGTTTGTTCCCAGTGTGATTTGGTGAGGCAAGCACAGACCAGGAGATCTGAGGCCTCTCCAGTACTGCATCTAGAGATATACAAAAATTTCCTACAAAAAGAGTCCCTAGACCCACTCTCACATGGGGTAGGAGATTGGTCCCAGATTTAGTGAGAGAAATAGTAGGAAGGACTCTTCCCGGACCCTGAAACCTACATGCTGATCTTGGAGAGGGCTGGGAAAGCAGTGTTAGTCAGATGGGCACACCACCACATGGCCACCTGTGCCAGCCATGTCCCTGGGCCACTTCACAGCCTGAAATCTGCATGGCCCAAGCAGGCGGAGGGGCAGGGCCTGCCTGCTTCCCAGGACAGTATCCCAACAGGATGGATGAGGTGATGTGCCCTCTGTCAGAGGCACCTCACAACTCTAGAGGGGCTACAAGCAGGAAGAGCTTAGTACTATGAGGTCTAAGAATTACAGCTGACACTGCGATCTTCTGGATGGGGCTGTGCCCTGGGGCTGCTGTTTCAAGGCCTGTGACAGCCCCTGAATGAGGAAAAGCTGAGGGAAGCTGTTCCCCTTCTCCTCTGCAAAGGCTGGCTACCGCTGTCCAGCCTCAAAGGTGGGAACTTGGGGTTTCTTGTCCTCGTGAGCAATTCCTTCTCCTCCCATCCCAGAAGAAATGACCTGGATAAAGATTCCGACCTTACAATCCAACTTCTGTAACTCATCATGCATACGAAATACTGAATAAAAAACTTCCTACCACATCTCTGATGAAGACATACAGTAGGTGACTCGCTGAAGAGGAAGATGATTAACTTACCTCTGCAGAAAAATATATGGCATTCAGAGCAGTCAAGAGTCCTCAACGTACTTGGTAAGCTGAAAATCCCATATTTAACAGAATAGGGTTAAAGGGTTTAACAGAAGCAATTGCTTGGGAATCCAAGCAAAAATTCAAGTTATCACTGTGTACGCAGTGGACAATAGTCCAATCAATATCTATTACCAACTCACTCTAAAAAAATTATACACTACAAAACCATCTCACTGCTTGCAGCAAATGAGCTTGAATGATTTCTTAGTAACAGGCCACCACCCTGCACTGTTAAAATGTGAGGTTTCACAGTATAAAAAAGTACTTCACAGAAAGGAAATGCAGCTAATATAGAAAATGCAATCTTGATGTGTTTACAGTCATTTTTTACGAGGCAATTTTTTTTGGGAAAGCAAGAACAATAGAAATTAAAGCAGCCAGTGAGAAATGTACAAGGTTATAAGCCTCAATTCAGTGCAAAACCAGACTAATAGCTTATGTAAGTAAATGTTTGTTCTGAATAGAGAACCACCTGAATAAAAGTAAGAACACCTATGTGAAGTGATGGAGATTCTCACGATATTCAAATCCTTCACATACATCATCAAACTTTTCAGTACACTCCAGAATGGATCCTTTGTAAAGGCAAAAGAAACCAGTACAGGAAATCACTTCATACAGCACAAGATATACATAAAGTACCAAAATGTACACACATTCAAGTTTAAGTTAGAAAAGGCAGAGCTGAATCTTCTGGTGAGAGAGGCCTACATTATGTTGCTTAATCTCAACATTTAAAGTGACCTAAAAACTACAAGAATCAAAGAAAACAGAATATTGTGTCTGCTTTCAGAAACTTAAGCTTAAAGCAAGGCATCGAAATTGAGCGGTAGGCACTGTAATAAGACATGACCTTACCTTTTCTCTGTTAGTCTTTGTTACTTTGTTATCTATTTAAAAATTACCATTCAAAGGAAATATTAGGTATCATTCACATTCAAATATTTAAGTCTCAGAGATTTTTTTTAAATCAAGCAAAGTTTTTCATCTCTGAGGTAGATGACAATAAAATAGAAAAAAATGGAGCTGTCAATGAACATTAACAAGTGCTGGAGCTCCTCTGTCGGCACTGATGCACCCTAAGGAGGAGAGAGCAAGCCCTACACCACTATCTGAAACATGAGAAACATGTCTTCTGGTTTAGTAGCTTCTACAGAAATGCAACACAGAAAAAGCAGCGCCAAAATTACACTGAAATGGCCTTGGAGAACAACTTCAATTTCTGCTTTGCAAGCTACTCAGAAAATGGTGGAAACATGCCCAGGTCAGCAAAATCTTCAATGTTGTAATTGCCAGTGCCCTGTGTTGGATCCCCCGGCATCGGCAGCATGTCCTGTACGATAAGGAAAAATCAAAGTGAACTGTCACTTGATAACACATTATCCAGACGCAAACTGTTTCCTGTTCATCTTTTCAGTGTAAAGCCAGAAAAAGCCAAATTTAGATAATTACGGTGAAAACCAGACCTGTGCAGGGGGCTGGGCTGAGGTTTATGTGCTACTTATGTTTTGCTGGAGTGTTTCTGAACAAGAGGTGGGACTTGAGCGGGGCAGAAGTTTGGGATTAGTCCTGTGAATAAGGCACATTTGTGCTGCCTCTCACTCCTTCCAGACTGAAGGAGCTCCCTTTGGAATGGGTAGCTACACACAGAGAGAAGCAAACCCTCAGGTTTCACTACATGGGAAGTATGCAACATCTCACACACTCGAGCTCCTGTTGTGTAAGGACAGGTTTGGGCAGGGTCTCACCTCCTCCCGAACACTATCTAAGTGAACATACTAGTGCTCTGCAGAACATGAAAGACTGGACACCCAGCGCAGCTCAAAAGATGCCCAAGCAGCCTTCACGACTGTACAAAAACAGAGGAAATAGCAGGAACTTCTCAGAAGAAATGGGATTACATGGTAATTGCTCCCACGTGTCTCGAGCCAAGTGAGGTCTCTGCAGGAGGCTTCAAAAAATACTCAACCTTTCCTCTCAGCCGGAGACCAAAGCCACAGGGAAAAGATATCCCTTGCTGGGAAAACCAGACTTTGTGCTTGCTTTTCCTGTCAGTCCTTACAATAATAAGCTCTTACTGCAAAGCCAAGTCTTGCCAGGGATGGCTCATTATCCTCACAATAAAACAAAACAACAAAAAAAACCAAACAAGAAATCTCACAGGATCTGCTCTGTGAAAGAATAACTCTGAGAGCTGCTGCGCACTGGGAAGTCACCCCAAAATAAAGACTGATTAAAAACCATCTGAGGTCTTTGTAGTATCCCTGTTGATGTGGTTGTGAACGCAACTGGCAGTGTCTGAGCTGCCAGGGTCAGCCTTCATTTTCTACCAAAACATGCACCTATTTAATGTTTTCCCACATTCTCTCCCAAACAGAAGCTGTAGCTGCCCCTACCTGTTTACATTTCCATCTCTGAAGGCATTTCTGCTGCTGGGGCCTCTACGATGAGTTCTCCTCAGATACAGATCCTTCAGGGTCCCCCTCTCAAGTCTGCCTCTCTCCTCATGCCCAGCTAACCCAGGACTGGCTTTGGGCAGAAACAATCGGAGAAATTTCTTGGAGGCCTCCGAACTGAGCTCACCCAAGTTTCTTACCACATCCAGTTATTATCCTAATTCCCTCCAAATGCATGCTCACTCCAGGTGAGACCAGCTCTCCTTTTCTCCCCTGGTCCTTCTTCTCATCAATTTCATGAGAAGTTTATTGGGACACACCATTTGCCTGAGACACAAGCAAGACAGTGCCTGGAGCCCAGTGTCTCTGCTGGCCATCAAACCATGCTGTCATCAGCATGAATATCCTTTTAGGTTAAAGTACTTGCAAAGCAATTAAACTTTGCTAACACGAAGAGATGCAACAGACTAATCTTGCCTGGGCCATGGGCTAAGAGCAGGCAGACAGATCATTATTCCAGGTGTAGTACTGTTACTTGTTCCTGTGTGAAGCAATGGTTCATCCACACAGGAGTATTTCCATGCTAACATCTTTTCTGCAGCACTCCTGCAAGCAACTGTGCACGAGCCTGGTCTTGCAAGTGAATTTACTTTCTAAAAGATAATGAGGTGCCCCACTCCTAAACCTTGCTTGGGGCTTGAACTGTCTTCCCTGCATTTATCTGTATTGTTTTCTTGGAAACTGTCTTCTTGATCTAATTTAAAAACCAGTTAAACAAGGACAGGGATATTAATAGTTAACTTATGAAGTCCTGCTCCATAAGTAGTAAAGGCTCAAAATTATTACTACAAAATTAGGTAGTCAAAGAGGATTGTTTACCACCTATCTGATACCTGACTGGGTTTAACCTTAAAATATTGTTGGCCACTATCTTCTATACAGTATCAGACTCCTTTCCTACTTGAACTATCAAAGAGGAACACATTGATGCCTAATTGGACTTGACTGGGACGTTAGAGGCCAGAACCAGTACAAGAAAGACACTCTGCTTGGGAATATTTATTGGCTTCTCTGCAAAAGACATGAGCCCTAAGTATAGGGTGCAAAGAGATAGGAAAATAGCATTTTAAATCAGCAAAGATGATGTTCTGTGGCAGAAAACAAAACCACCTTGGTAGGTAAGGCCATCTAACAGCAGTGCACACCTATGGTGGCACAAAGCAGGAGGGAACTGCCCCAAGCCCTGCTGCAGCCTGACCCTCGAGGGCCACGGCTCTTCAGTGAGAGGTTGTCAAAGGGGCTCTGGGCTCACTGAACTTTCCTCACCTGGAACACCTCGGTCTGACTGGGCTGTGGGTGCGAGTGCTGGTCGCCACTCTGCTGGTTGTGGTGTTGGCTCTGCCACTGGGACCAGACTTCTGAAGGTCTCCCCTGGAACTGGCTGCTGCTCTGGCCACCTTCAGCTGACAGGGGAAGAAAGGGCACAAGTTAGACAGCAGCTCCTCCAAAACACCTGCCTGCTTTGAGGTGTCATCCATCAGTGTCTGGGTTTCCAAACAAGTTTTGGAGAAAAGATCCCAAGCAACACCAGCCCTGCAGGGTGGAAGCCAGAGGGAGTTTCAGCCCTGACTGCAGAGTGGGGGCCAACCCAAGAGCAAATTCAGGGCCACGGCTGCACCTGGTCGGTGAACTGCCCACAGCAGAATGCACAATGACACTGTAAGCCAGGCATGGTAGGACAATTTTCAAGCATCCCACCACCATTTTTTTCATCACTATAAGGAGTGTTTGCCATTTCACTTAAAAACCAAACTTCACCATCTGAATGCTCTTTCTCTTCAAAAGACTGAATTTCTTGCAGAGCAGAGTGCACAGTTTCCTACTCATCTTAGGAGCATTTAAGCAGATGGAAGATTTTTTTAAGCAGATGTGGAAACAGTGAGATAACAAACAACAGCCTATAGTAATAAATGCAGGCATTGCTGCATTAAATGCAGAGTGTTTTTTGCAGGACCATCTTGTCCTCCAATATTACAGACACAAAATTATTTATTTAACACACAGTTTATAGGCAATTATTATCCTGTTCATACGGTGATAGTTTCATAAAAGTCTGAGGCCATTTACATTTCACAGAGTAACATGAACAGCAAGGCTTTATAGAATACACTTAAAAAGATTTCAGGGAGATTCTGAATAGTGTACCAGGAAAAACACATGTTGCCACACATTAATTTGGTTACCTATTAAACATAGATTTTTAATGAATACAGTCACAGATCACACTTAAGCTGCACTCATTTTACCCTGCATTTCTACAGGCTGGCAGAGAACATATAGTATTTTTGGATAATTTTCCTTCTGTTATTTACAGTATGTCCTCCTAAGAATTAGCATTTTTAAAAGCTTGCCACCAGGCTTATGCTTTTCCTTTCTTCTTTTCTTTCTAAATATTTTTCTATATAACTATCCCAGGTATTTTTGCCTGCCTCCCTCTCACTGCAGAGAATCTTCCCGGTCATCAATATCCTCTGCCAACGGTGCCAAATTTCCTGTGACAAACTTCCACACATGTGCTATATGTCAAGTCTTTGATAACCAGACTCAGTCATGTCACATCAGCCACTACTCATAGCCATGGCTTTAGAAAATACAGAAAGACATGCTCAATCCAGTCCTTCTGGCCACCAGCTAGGCCATGCAAAACAGATAAAGGGAACACTTTACAGGAAAGTAAACAGGCTGTAGTGATGTATTTCTATCAGAAGCAGATGATTACAGCTCTTCCCTTGCTGACATTACCACAACCAGTAATTCAGCTGACTCAGAAACCCTGCAGCCCTTTCAAGGGCCAAAATACAATTCATCTAAGTTACCCTTTAGAAGAAAGCTACAAGTTTGATGGCTTTGCCCGGCCGCCCCCCCTCGGAACAATACATTGAAATTAACTCAGTGAAGCAAATGCTGCTTCTTTCCAGCAGAACAGTTACAGCCAGCCAGCAGTCAAAGCCGTTCGTCTCCGTGAAGGCTGTTAATAATAGCATCCAAACTGATGTAGGTCAGGAGATGTTTCTCATTAGGTGAAAGGGTTCTTGCCAAGTAGCTTAGGCCTGAAATACAAGTCTGTCTCATAAACAAATGTGCAATGCCTGGTGGAAATGGAGGCAGAAATAAGCTCTGTGGGAAGAGCTCCATTTCTATGCACTTTTTCTAGGCACAGGTCTGCAATGGGTCTGCATCAATTCTCTTCCCAAGGGACAGGAGAAAAATGACACACGTTAGCTCACTGCTACCTGTGCTTTTTGGAATTGCACATTATTACCAGCTGGTGACATTTTTCATAGAATCAACATGTGTTGATCACAAATGGATTCATTGTATTTTTTACTCTTGGATATTACTCTGCTGGTGGAGTGCAGAAAGCTTACCAAGGGGTAATAACCCTTGGGTCATGGTCTGAAAGTCACTAAATTAGCATGTAATAGGAAAAGAAAACTATTTTGAAACATGGCACCTACTCTGATTAGGTTAGCAGCAGTGGCAGTACAAAATAAATCCTGTTTCCAGCCAAGTTCTATCTCTGTACAAGAGGACACTGCCATGCAGTCAGAAAAGATGAAAAATGAAAAGAATGTAAAGTTGTGCCATTTAAGTGTTCTGGGAAGTAAAAAGAAACTGAACCTACTGACCACAATTAGGGAGGATTTAAACAGTGATGTAAGCAACTTCTGATTCTTTCATGACACCATTTACTGGGAAAAAATGAGACAAGTTCCTTTGTACCATAAAATGGCACAATATTCACATGTGGAAGAGATGCAATGTGGAGGGAACAGGTCAGGTTTGTTCCCTGTACACAACAGGAGAAAGCAAAACACCTTCCTCAACTGGGCTTCCCAATCAACCCACCAAAAGAACAGGTTGGAGGATTTCTAATGAACTTAATGCTGGAGAGTTCCATTTTTATGTGCACTTCTCTGTTACATCATTTAAAACTTACCAAACCCTGCACTTCGGTTTGCTAAGCTGGAGTAGGCATTCCCACTTGGAGAAGAGGTGGCTGGGCTGGAAAGGGGACTGTATGACGACGGATCAGCTGGGTAGGTGTGACTTGTTCCAATCCCAAAGGGGGATGACTGAGCCTTGCCAGACTGAGATGGAATTTGCTGAGGAACAAAAGGTAAAAGAAGGACAAGTTTTATTGTCGAGGAACAGCACAGCCGAATCACTTTTTAACAACATAAAGCAAAGACTAAATAAACTGTAGATGTGAACAGGCCTGTTTTTCCTGTCTCAGCCATATTTCACTCCTGTCAAAGCCAGCTTATTGCTGCAGAAGGAACACAACAGACTGTAAACCAACACTTACAGCTCTCCTGCTGATTAACTCACATGTACTCCATATCAGAGCTATGTGGAAAGCCAGGATTTCCTTCACCTCTATTACAAGGATTAATCTCAAACTGAACATGTGTAATGAATTCACCTTTATTTTCCAGGGGTATTGATTTTGCCTTGCCACAGTACAAGCACAGTTATCTGAAAGTCTTGCAGAATACATGCAGTTCCCAAATGACCAGTGGCTCCAGTAAAGGGACAAAGAAGTTTCAAAGCTAATGAGCTGCCTTCTCTCCCTGCCTATGAAATAGAGGCAGCATTAATTTTGCCTTGTAAAAGTCTTGGGAGAGTGAATCACCAGCCCTGGGAGAAGGGAAGAAACAGTCTGACACTGCTTTCACTGGGCAGCTCCGTTAATTCAAGGGTACTAAAAAACCAGCTTGCTGTCATTTTATCTACACAATGGCTTTGTCACAGGATCTCCAAGAATGTTACACAAATGATTAAACACTGCAGGCTGCTTTGAGACAGGAACAACCTGTATAGAGACTAAAGGGGGTAAAGTGTCTCATACAAAGTCATGTACTACAGCCATGTATAGTGCTACAGACAGAATCTGCTTATAAACCATTCCCCACAACATGAACAAGTGCAGCAGTCCCATGAAAAACTTACTGGCTAACCAATTTCACAAACAGAAATTAAAGGTGATTACATCTCTGGATACCTCTGATGATGTGCACTGTTACTGGCAAAAAATGCACACAAGTGAAGCTATTTCTGCCTGGAAGATGGTGACTGGGAGCAGAATGAAGGCCCCCAAATCTAAGGGGAAAAAAGTCAGTGACCTGCTACATCACACACAGAATTCTGTAGGGCTGGATGAGATCCACCCAAGGAGACTGAGGGAAGTGGCAGAAGTGCTCACTGAGCCACTTTCCATCATTTATCAGCAGGAAAAATGTCTTCACCAAAAGGGTTGTCAGGGACAGGAAGAGGCTGCCCAAGGAAGAGGTTGAGTCACCCTCCCTGGAAGTGTTAAAAAGACATGAAGCTGTGGCACTTGAGGCTTTGGTTTAGTGGTGGAATTCACAGTGCTGGGAGAATGGTTGGTCTGGATCATTGTGAAAGTCTTTTCCAACTTTAATGATTTTAAGATTTTTGGACAAATGGAGGGGAGCCAGAGGAGGAAAACAAATCCCAACAGACATGCAACAGGAGGAAGATGCTATTAAGTCTTCAGCTCGGTTCCAAGCTAAGAAACTGCAGATTTCTAAAGGTTTCCACAATGGCAGTGAGAGCATTGCATGCCACTTTTGCAAGGCTTAACCTCTTCCTTATACACACATACAAACTCCATTGACTTGGATGGAGTTTGTGCAGTAAGAGGGATGAGTAATTTCTTTTAGCCATTTTCAGCACTCTCCATATCATTTAAAAAAACAAGTTAATGTTGTGAGATTTCATTAACCAGGTGTGACAGATAACCATGGCACACTGAGGGCTGGGAAGAATCAGTGATTAATGTGAAAGCAATTCAGTTACTAAAAAGTTATTTAGTGCCCACCCCAACATGCCATTCCAGCCTACCAAACAATGGAAAGCCAAGAGTGATTAAGATCAGCATTATTAAGATCAAACTCGACTATTTCGTATTATTTGTCTTCTAACAGAGTTTCAAACAGATTTTTTTTTAACTGTTACACAGAACAAGAAGTGATTTCTGGGCTAACAATGACAAGCACAGGGCATCTGATGGAGTTATATCCTGTTTCTGCCGCACAGTGTGAGCTACACTGGGCAGAGCTGCTGGAGGGGTAAGAGGCTCAGCAGCCTCTGCTGAATTCATGCCTGGATTTGTATGTGCTCCTTCTGTCAACCCTGATAACTGTGTGTAACATTGCTAGGTGCAAGGTCCTGGTCCAAGCAAGATTTAATTCACAGGCTTAATACTAAAACAGAAGATCTGTCTTCTTTTACTTCATCCAGTGCATATATAAATCAAACGCAGGACAACAAAGACCTTCCACTGAGATTTATGTCAGTGCATTGATTGCCACTACAATGAACACAATCACAAATCCAGTGCAGTTACACACTGGGCAGATGGCTCAGATTATTGCAACCTACCAAAGAACAGAAGTCAGGTACTGATTCCTCTCCAACCACAAATTAGTAACACTCATGTTATGAGTTTACTAATCCTTTTGTAAAAAGCACAGAGATTGGAAATCTTTAATGACCATGAAAATAAAGCATTTTAAATCAATACCTGTCCTGGGAATGGTGGGCGATTTCCTGTCCAGGCCACCTGACTCTGATTTAGCTGGCGAGATATCTGTGTCAGGTTCTGGCCTGTTGATGAAGACGACTGGATGTCGTTCACACCAGGCACATGTACCACAGATGAACTAAGGAAACAGAAACAGTGCCTCATTTGTAGGACATTTTGTCAACACACAAATTGTATTCCAGATATGGAAATACTGACGAAAACATTAAAACTAATTATTCAATCTGTCTTGATAAAAAATGATCCGAAGCCATCACAAAACTATGAAATGCACTGGCATTCCAAAATGTCAATTTAAATAGACACAGAGGGCAAAATTATTTTGAATTAGACTTCAGTAATCTCTTTGAAAGAGTTTCTAAGAATAAAATCAATGCAACACATGGTGTATAAACACTTAACTCCATACTAGCCTAACACTTAGTGCGCTAAAAAAACCTGCTTGCAGAGAGTATTCAAGCAGGTACTTCATTGTAAATTTATGCTTGAACTCAACAGTATTTAAGCATTTGCTTAAATGTCACTCTAAATGAATATGGGCACAAAAGACAACACTTATAAGTACTTCTTTACTTCTTTCCTGCCTGGAAAATGAAGAAGTATGTGTTAAATATTAAATAAGTGGGCTATTAATTCCTTTTTTTCACTAACTGATGCTAAGAAAGAGCATGCAGTTATATACCCAGGCAAAAGAATAATCAAGACAGGAAGTTATACTAATGTAATAACTTTGGAATAATAATAACAACAAAAAAAAGCATTTTCAAAGGAACTTGTTTATATGTTAGTTGTTTCCTAATTACCAAATTTCACTATAGAGAAATACTCAGAAATTTCTAATTCTAAATAAAATTCTATGAAGAATTGTTACACTGCATAATTTTACTTTCGTGAAAGTCTTGAGCAACTGAATCTGCACAACCACACATTGTGAATGGGCTTTTTTATATAAAAACATTTAATATTTTACATGTCCTATATAAATGAATATAAATGAAGACACAGCATACAAAACCACTTATGTGCATCCACTGAAACAGTTTGTTCTTTTCTCCAATCCCTTCCCTATTGTCCATTTTCACAATCTTAGAGAGAAAGAAGGGAGCAGATTGGGAAAAGAAATAAATAGGACAGAGCAGAGAGAAAGCAGGAATCAGAATCCTCAGAGAAGGTTGACAGAATGCCTTCCAGAGTGTAAGCAAAACATGGCAGGCATTTGAATATGTGAGTCGTTATTCTGGCTTTCCTAAACTACCTAAAAGCAATATGTGTTCAGAAATTCTTTATAGAGTTTTTTGATTTTTTTTTTCATTTTTATTTTTTACTAACATGGAGTTTCCAAAGAGGGAAATTTAGACCAGAAAGTCCATCTAAATCTGGCTGAATCACAGAGCACCTGCTGGGGAGGAGGGTTGGCCCTACTGCCAACACCTTCTCAGCTGGATTGGCAAGTCCCATCATCTAAGGAGCTTGGACTGTATCTGGAATATGTACTTTGAAACCAGGATTCTGCAAAATAGTGCCCAGAGGCTGCCCAGGCTCAGTAACTGAGTGGGCCAGGCTGGAGATTATTCAAGGAGAACAGTTCATCAAGGGTGGAAATGCTGGCAGAAATGCAAGCCGTTACTTGATGCAACAGAACAGCAGTAGGCAAAAACCTATAGTTAAATATCAAGAATTAACAAAGGAAACAAACAAAACACGCCAAACCTCAAGATGGCAAGTCAGCCATCCAGTAATATACAATATCCAATAAAAAGGCATTTTAATTTACTGTGATATCCCCCCAAGTTATTCTTGGTTTTAATTTGACAAAACACACACACAGGGATTTTATTTCTCCCCACTGAGATTATTAGCAATTATAACTTTAAGAACACATTGGTTTAAATAAAATCAGCATTTCCAGATGTTTTCCAGTTCCTCAAACTGACAGGCTCTGAAGGGCTGTTCCTTCACTTCCACAACCTTGGTTGGTCTGAACAAGAGATGAAACTCCACTATGACACTCCTAGAGTGGTGATACCAAAAGGCACTAAGGTAAATACCATCACTGTTACCACACTCTCAAAAAGTGACTGGAAATGAGGACAAATATCAGATCAGGCAAACCTGTATTGCCAGCTGGTAGGCAATGACACACACTTAGAATAACTCAAAAACGCCTTGGAAAATGCCAGCCCACCATCTTACACATGCTTGGAAGCTGCCTTAGAAAACTGTTCATGCTTGTCTCCCAGTCCTGACCTGGGACGGTGGAAGAAGCATCCCTCTGTTCCTTTTGGTAAGGTATCCACATTGATGCCTTTCAAGGCAGCCTGCAGGAGTACTGACAGCCAAGAGTGCAAAACAAATCTTTCCAGCTTGGTTAAATATCCCTTAGATTTCTGAGCCTTCTCCATTACCTCTCAGATTTATTTCCCTTCAGGATTTGTTGTTGCTGCTTAGCTTTCTTCCAATTACATGACCACAACAAAAAGTATCTACTTACCAGTCAATAATTCTGAGGTACCCAAATCATCTCAGCTTGTAAACCCAGTGTAAGTGCTGACACATCACATAGCAGTGAAGTATACACAGAGCAAAGTCCATTCACATAAAGAAAGCCCTCAAGTTGGCTTTGTTTCCACCAGATCATAGGGGAACAGTTCCCCACTCTCAGACAGAAACTGATACATTCAGGATCTGGACTAAGTACCTGAAAGTCTTTCCCGAGTGTCCTGGCTGAAATGGACTTCCCTGTGAGTAAAGCTGCTGGTTTCCTGCTGTGGATGCTGAGGCCATCATTTTTTTATCTGCTACAAAAGAAAAACGAATCACAGCAAAAAAATTAATTTAAGAGATGAGAAAATGAAGGAAAAATTATTTAAAGACAATTGCAACTCATACAGGTGGCAGGGAGTTTGCTTTCCTTCTTAAAGCTTTATGAAGCAGCCCTGTGGAACACACTAGAAATGACAGAAGGGCTGTATGACAGTTCAGTGTGAAACCAGAGGCACAGCTGGTTTGTGTCTCCCTCGTAACCTCCTCAAAGGCTGTACCTCATTAATGCCATTGTTTGCATGGAACACAGCACTGGTACGTGCCCTCCAGCCACGCAGCCTGGACCCACTGGAAGCTGCTCCTGACCATGCAGGCAGAAGGGGAAACGTGAGACATAGCACAGCTCTGGCTGAGGGGGGAGTGAGGGGTGCAAGGGTCCCAGCTACAGACTGGAAAAGGAACAAAGGTTTCCTGGAAGAAAGATGTGAGGTCTGCTCAGGAGGATGGAGGAATGTCACAGGAAACAAGACTGCTCTGAAGAAAGTTTGATGCATGTGCACCTCTGTGGCTGCCTGCATGTTCTTGGGCAAGGGTACACTTCTGGCACCAGGAAATGCCCCCCCCCAGGGCCACTGTTGTTGTCACAGCCTGTTGGCACTGCAGTAGAAGCTGAGAGTCCCCATCCCACTGGGTTAAAAAACCCAAGGAATGGTGCCAAAGAGCCCCTTTCCTAACCAGCTGACAATCTGCTTTCTCTTGGGATACCTGAAGAGGAGCACCCACCTCCCAGGCAGCCTGGAGGCACATCTCAGGGCAATCCTGCAGCCCTCACCTGCATCTCAGTCTCAGGTGTCTGAGTGTCACAAGACTTGCACAGCTGAGCTGTGGCAAGGCAAAACACTGGTCTCTTATGGATTTTGCTGTTTTGTATGTGGCTTGAGGGAGCCATGAAATAGGATGCAAGAATCCCAGTGGGATGTAAGACAAACTAGTGTGGAGAATAAAACACACAAGGAGATGTCATTAACTTTTATAGTCTACTCTTAATGTGGCAACTGGAGATCAATCTCCAATTGAATGAAATGAGATTGGGTGAACAGCACCATTTGGTCCCTTAATTTAATTTGCTGGCACTGGATTATTCCAAAACACAGGGAAATCTCACTACTAGTACTTTTCTTAAAATAATTTCCAGGTCTGCTCCACTACCCTTTATTCACTTTCTGTGTCTTCCCTCCAAGCACAAAACACACTGCAACTCACTGATGGTTTTGAAACCATTTGTTGCTAGACACCTGACAGGCCTCCTCATTTTACCCTTTGCTCCTTTCAGATTCCCACTCATTTCACAAGATGCTCTCCTGAACAAAAGGCCCACTCAATTCACAAGTAAGAGAAGTGTTTTGTAGTTTTCACTAGCTGTTAGAGACCTTCTGAGAGTGACTCACCAAAGGCCTCCAACACACCCCAGCATTTCCCTGTTACCTAAGTTGTTCTTTATGTTATGTTCCTAACAAGAATCTAAGCTTGCCTTCCCAAGGGAGAAAGTCACCTCAAATTACCTCACAGGAGTTTTGGAGAGCAAGTGGGGAGTGTGCATACCACTGATGCAAACTGTCATTGCTTTTCCTCTGGAATGTAGAAATTCCTCACCAGCTACATATTGCCCAGCACAGACACCGAGTCTGGGCTGTAAACCTACACTCCCATATTAAAAAAATAGGGAGAAACAGGGACAAGATCTAGAGGATGTTGTGCATGTAGCAGGAAGAATTGAGAATAGTTTGGGATATCTCTGAGAAGGGCAGATTATTTTGCCTTTTTCTGCAATATTGTCATCCTTGCATGAGATGTTCCATTTTCTAAGGACACCCTTTGCAGGGAAACCAAACTCTCAGCATTGGAAGAGACTGAGCCAAAATCCTGTGGGTACTTTAGATATTTGAGAACAACTCACCAGCAAAATTGAGAGTGCCCTAAATGAACTGGAATTCCTCAAGTGGAGCAGAGTTGCCATGGCAGCTACCAGGGTCTGTGCCACAGGATGAGGCCAAGACAAAGGGAACGGCTAAACTAATCGCAAGCAGCTAATTCTCCTTCCTGAGTTACCCTGAATGCTCTTTAGCCTCTGAATCTGTCCCACATCTCTCCCAGCTGTATTCCTGCTCAGAACTTTATACACAATTCTCTGCTTTCACCTTTAGTACAGCACTGAAAGCTTTCTCTTCTGGTGTACTTTACCCATTTCTCTCTAAACTCCGCCACTGTACTGGTCAATGATGGCACATCTCCCAGTAGGACCAGTGTTTCTGCTTCTACAATGAATCTCTCTAAGAACTGCATTATCCCAGGCTTCAAAGCATTTGCATGAATCAGTAAAGCCAAGCTTCCTCTCCCAACTTTGTTTTTTTCATTATGTGTGGCCACTACATGCAATAATGGCAGCAATCTCCCAGTGTCAACCCATGTTTTTACATAACATAGCACAGAGCAAGATCGGGTATCAACATAATGCAAATGTCTTGCAGGCAGCACGCAGGCTTGTCAATATTGGTTTTGGACAGGGTATCTCATCTCTAACTGTGAACCATCATTTATCATTCAGAGGAGACCTTGATCACAACTCCCATGAGAAATTCAGACAGGGAGACTGTCCCAAAAAAAGCACAGCCTGTAAATTGATAAGAATGAAAAGAGAAATGGCATTTCCAAGAATATAACCTCCCAGCTACTTCACAGCTTGCTACACCCTTAACCCTAGCCCCTCCTCACAAACAGTTGAGAGCTGCCTGAAAAAGAGCCAATAAGGCAGCCACAAAGCAGTATATTCCGGCTCAGAAAAACATACTCTGGTGTTTAGGGTTGGAGTTTTGCTACCTTCTAATGGACCCCTTTTATGGCCTCAGCTGTTGACTTCTACTGTTAGTAGACAGACAAGGATGAACAGGAATAACAGAGAAGTCCTAGCAACAGGAGGACAGAGTATCAAGTCTATCCTGCAGTTACAATGACTTCTCCATTTGAAAAGGCCAAACCAGACATAAGAAACCAGTGCAGTGAGGTCATCTTCCAACACCCCTGGAGTCAAACCCTGTGGGTCATTTCCTCTGTGCACTGCATGACACTTGCACATTGATTTATTTAAAACAAATGTAAAAATTTCTCTTTTCCAGTGAGGACAGTTAAGAACAATAAACAACCAATGAGTTCTTCCACAAGTAGTGGAATTAATGAGCCTGGTTTCCTACAGATATATTTCAGATGACCCTTTCAGCTGCCAGTCTTCTCAATGACTTGTCTGTCAGGGCAACAAGCAGCACAGGCTGGGCTAGTTTGAGTGAGGTACATCTCTCTGACTAACAGTCTGGCTGTTACCTTTTAGAACAGGGCTGGGAAATCCTTTGGCGCTCAGTAAGGACTTTGTCCTCACAGTAATTTTCAAGAAATGTATGTTTCTGAGGCTCCTATCGCGCTAAGATGAACTTGCCAACAAGTTTGAAAGCTGTACAAAAAAGAGCAAGGACTCATCGACAGGTAACATGACTGGAGATGCCTCAACTGACCAGGGAACAAGTATATTATTACACTTCAAGGCTTATGCCTCTGAAAACATGACTGCAAAAGCTGGTCTATCTTAAGACTGCAGGTCTATCTTAAGACTATATGATAACTTTCTTAATCCATCTCTGTTTAGAAAGACGAACTCACATCTGGTGTTTAAGAAAGAAAATACAGACTTAAACTGGCAAGTTCTGCTCAGTATGTTCAATATCTGCAAATGCTGCTTAAAATGTCCCTGTGAAATGAAAAGAGAACCAAAACCAGGTAGCTCTGGTGATATAAAAGCTGTCCATCCCTCCTTGAATTTATTCCTACCATTTTTAGAGGAAACACCAACTAAAGGCAAATGCTAGGAAACGTCTCCAAGATGCTGCTGCTTAGAAATTTCTCTGTCACAATGTAGTTTCTCTTCATTCCCTCAAAGCTGTGCTCCACGTGTGTGGAGCCAAGCTGTGTCAACCAAGCTTAACACGGTATTAAAAATTAAACATCTGAGACATTCACTTACAAGCAGTTATTCCAGCAAACATCTCAGCAAATCTAGGATCTCTCTCTTGGGAGAAGATAGCATCAGGCTTTTCCACAGACTTTCCACCCTCGTGCACATTAGCTGGTATACTCGGAACAGGCACCTGTTGAGATACACAGAGGAAGGTAATTCCCTCTACTGTATTTGACAAAAAGAATTCAGAACAGTCACCACATACTTTTAGTTTTGCTAAAATCTGCCATTGCTTTTAAATGATCAGAGGCACAAACAGAAAAACCTAAGAAATTTCACCTGAGATAAGTCATAGGATGACAGCCCATCTCTTTGATGTACTTCGAGTTCTGCTTGCTGCTGCTGAAGTTGTCTGCAAGGGAGACAAAATGACTTTGTTACAAAAACCAATTAAGATACAAACAGGAACAGTCACGGTCTCCTATTTTACTCTCCCAGTGAAACGTGTCTCAGGTGATTTAGTAAATCCTTTCCTGTGAGATTCATCTGTTTTTACAGCTTTCTCATTGAGAAAGCCTGCACCACAGGAATGCAACAGAACACAGGAAGAATTTTGCTGTGATAACACAGAAACATAGGTGGGTAAGTAACAGAGGATGGAACACAATTTCCTTATAAAAAATTTAACAACTCACTATTCTTAATTCATCATCTTCCTCATGTTAATGATGACTATGCCAGAGCCCTCCTCTGATCCTACTGAGATGAACAGAAGCTTGCTGGCATTGCAGGTCTCAAGGAAGACTGCCTGTCCAATGAATAAACACCTCAGCAGCTGCAGAGTTATCCAAATGTTTTGCACCTTCCAATAACAATTGTCTTCTGTTGCTTGGCCACAATGAACAAGATCACCTTTGGCCTGGGGATGCACAGGTAGCACATTTATCTCTCTGGGGTTCAGTTAGCAAAGGAGATATAAACCCCTCAAATTATGCAAAGGCTCAGAGATTAGGATAAGATTGGAGTTGGACTGACAAAATACTTGGAAATGATACTTGACAGTGCTCAGTTTCTGTTTCTGGTCTCCTTCTGAAGGAAAAATCACCCAACAGACTGGAATTACACATCATGTGGGTGTTCCCCCAGGAGACATGATAATGGGACAGGTGGGAATAGATGACGTACTACAGAACAGCAAGATCATGGATTTGAAACTCTAGAAAATTAGGACACATTTTTGGCTACAGGCTTAAATTTTAGATTTTCATCCAAATTTTCTTTTAAATTTTGAACTAGATACATGCAAATGACAAGGGGCCAAGAGAAAAACTTGCAGACAAAGTCAAATGACAAATTAGGCACAAACTGATGGGAATGTGAGGAATCACTCAAACAAGCTACGAAGTAAGTAACAGATTTTTCCATCCCTTGATGCTTTTCCAGAAGACATTTTGCTCAGTTACAAGGCTCCATGGCAAATCAGACAAAAATCTGTGACCTGCAACAAACAGCAGATCAGAGTAGATGGCAAAAACCCTTCTGCAAGCCTTAGGGTGTGAGAACTCATAATAGAGGGAATCACTTTTGTCCTAGGAGTAACATGCAAAAAAAGGCAGTCCTCCAGGTCATTAGGGAGTCATGGATTTCCCACATTATTTTAGCCAGCAGAAAATTCCTAAAAATTACCTCTGGAATGCAAAGACTTTCTTTGTTCACAACCATAAAACGCGTATTTTTTCCAACAGAACTATGGGAGGTAATTTAATCATGGGGAATCTATGGGGAAGTTTCTAAATACCACCCTGTGGACAATAAACACCCATTAAATCCCGTTGTCAACGTGAAAGCTAATTACATTGTTTCATTTGTTTTTATTACCACCAACTTGGTTCGTGTGTCAATAAACAGCACATTAGGTCTCTTCTGTTCCTTATAAAGCATGTTTTCTTGATTCAGCCCTATACATACAAATGAGCCAAACAAAACAGCACACTTACTAGTCATTTGTTTTGTAGGCACTTCTCTAACCTAGTGCTCCTTCACCCTTCTCTATCTTTCATCTCTAATACTCATTAAGCTGCAGTACAATATAAACATCACATGGTGTTAACAGCACTGAACTTGGGAACAACCTCCCAAATCCATTTCCTATAAAAACCAAATAGTTGCATGTATCATTACTGAACGCTGTGCAAACTATGCTGCACTTAATTAAGACTGAAATACAAAGCCAGGCTAGCATCTTCTGCTGCTGTTGGCTTCTACTGCATAAATAGTTTAAATGATGCTTGAAACCTGAAAGAAACTGTGCAGCAATTCATGGAGCAGCCGACCAGGAAGAGCTGAGTGCTGCTGCCGTGGCTGCTTCAGACCCTGCCAACTCACCAGCCCTTTTGACTGAATATGCAGGTCCCTTCAGTGACCCAACTGCTGGACAGTAACAATGATACAGAACAAGGCATTGCAATGAGTTTGGGCAAAACTCTAAGTGCCTCCTCGCTTGAAACCAAACCCCAAACTCTTAATAGTTTCAATTCCAGTTTCACAGGTTCAAGGAGTAAATGAAAGAAATTTCCTGGCTCTAGAGGACACCCAACACAGCAAATGAGGAGGTACTGTCTGGGTCAACAGAAGGTTCTGTCTGTATTGCAGGAACTCCTGCCTCTCCCACATGTTCAACGTGAAACTGGGAAAGCCCTTGGCTTAAACAAGGAATGGTTCAGTGAATCGGAAGGTGTGATAGTTAATTCAAAGGTACTTCAGTAAATGTATGTGGAGGAAAAGGGGAAGATGCTGTGAAAGTTCCTTTGTCACTGGAGAGGATTTCAGATGAATTAATCCCTATGAACACTGAAGTCACCAGTTCCCTTTCCAGGCATCACAGTAATCAAAAAAGGACCTGAACTTTAAAAATTAACAGTCTGTATGGTGGGAGAGAAACAATATTACTGTATCCCTACCAAGCTCTTCTTATGTAATACAGGCACACGTGCTTCCTACATCTGGTTTGGACAAACTGGAGTAGTAAAAGCCTTGGGGCTGGCATTGCAAAATCCTCTTTCAGAAAATCTCAGTATCTCCCTCTTCTACAGCTTCGACCCATGGTGTGAAAGGGTCTGTATGACACTGGGATCAGATAACTTACAGATCGTACAAGATCATGAGAAAGTAAGTCTGTACCACCACTAACACAGACTGGAATTTTATCAGATTAGTTGAGCTCTTTAGTTTTGCCCATGAGAATCCAAAAGAGAAAGCATCTCTCCCACGAAGTGCAGGCTGTTTCATCCAGCAGGCTGCCTCCAGCAGTGACCTGTGCCAGCCCACTCCAAGACAGAAGATCTTGAGACCCAGAACAACTGTAGGATTCATAAATTCACACAGTGTAACACAGGATTTTGGGGCTTACAAAAATGAAACATCAGAATTTCTGCAAAGGTCAGACAAATGTCTCTTCTTTGTGTATATATATATATATACACGTGTGTGTGTATCTCCTTTATATAATCTCTCACCATGACATTATTTCACTCAAACACTGTTCTATCTCTACATTAAATAAATGCTGATCATAATTATTATTTCTCTTTGAAAATCAAACAGTCCCAACTACACAGGAAGATGTGGTCAATTGGGGGACTTTTCAGCCGAACACAGCACAAATGCAAAATGTGAAAAGCTTCAATTCTCCAGGAAGTTTCTCTTGGATAACTACACTCAAGTGAAACTGAGAGGTTTTCTTTTCTTTTTTTGCAAGGAACTGAGTGAACATTTGAACCTAATGTTTCCTTATCCTTCTGTACCCAAACCAAGTTTGGAAAGTTGACTGAAGCACCAAAGGAGTATCTTTATTAAAAAAAAGAAAAAACAAGAGAAAAAAGAAGGAACAAAGCAACCAAAGCAATCCAATAAATAAAAGTAAAAATCTATTAATCCCTCCACAACTGGAACTCTCACTGCCCTCTACAGTCTTTTGGGAAAATGCTGTTCACTGACCAACTCAGGAGCTATTCCACTAAAAGACACACACAGATGTATGTCTTATGTCTTTAAACTACCCTAAGTTAAAAACTGGTTTAAACCTTGATCTTTCAGCTGCAATGTCTTTACAATTTCATGGTGAATTTTTAACTGTCTCAAACCTGTATTTTATGGGGCTGCCTATGTTATCACAGTGACAGGCAAATCAATATCTATCCCTGTGTAGAACTGCCCTCAGCTGAGCAGAGGGAGGCAGCCCTGCCTGGGCTGCTTGGGAAGCACCTTGCTGGACCCAGAGCACCTGATACTTCCAGTGACACACAGGATGGCACACAGGGCCAGCGCCGAACCACTAGTCCCAGCAGGAGCTTAAGGAGGAGGCAGAAATTACCAGCTACCATGACATACAACTT
Source organism: Campylorhamphus procurvoides (assembly GCA_013396655.1). NCBI lineage: Eukaryota > Metazoa > Chordata > Aves > Passeriformes > Dendrocolaptidae > Campylorhamphus > Campylorhamphus procurvoides. Next base: position 193,328 of record WBMV01007169.1, on the reverse strand, counting down.
CTTGAGGCAGCTAGGAAGTCAGAAATCAAAAGATGACTCCAAATGTGCAAAAAAAACCAACCAAAAACAAACAAACAAAAAAACCAAAACCCCTAACAAACAAAACCCCCAAAACCAGATACAGGCAGGAACAGCAGTACTTTACAGTAAGTCCTCTTTGGAAATCTGTCTGAGAACTGGGAGAGAACAGGGGAAAAAACAAAACCAGTCTGAATAATGCATTCTTTCTACTATTCAAAAGCAGAGGTATAATGGGATGTATCTTGCCCATTTCAGAACATTTTCAACATGACAGGAAAGAGGGAACATCCTCTGTCAAAGTAGCAGCAGGCAACTTCCATATTAGGTCAGCATTTCTGGGTTGTTATTCAAACTTAGCAAGAGAGATGGAACCAGAGCCAGGAGCTGGCACAGTCCTGTTCCTCCAGTGAGTGCTGCAGTGCCAAGCTGAACAGTATAGTGCAGGCTCAGAAAAAAGCATTCCCAGAGTCAACACAACATAAGTCTCCAGCCCCACTTTTTCATCTGCGGCCTCTTGGGAACAAAGCACAATTAAGCCAGACTGGGACAAATCTCAGAGGTAATTTTTCACTTTGCTGGCTTGTTTTTGCATATACAAATTATTTTGAAAAATATTATGAGACAGCAGAAATGTGGAAATACCTCTTTTGATGAACAGTGTAGACAGTTTCAAGACACATTTGCCCGTTTTCAATGAGCTTAACTATTGACTTGTTTAAGCCCAATCTTTTGGGTATGCAGAGGAAAACAAAAAGGAGCAAAACAACTGTGCTGCTGGGTTTCATATAAGTGAATGCACAGCCCTTCCAATCCAAGTATGTGCCATGTCCAAAGGAGCAAGACAAGGAACACCCAAAAGCACTCACTAGCTTTCCAAGTTCAAATGCCAAAGCCCCAGGGGTTTGGTTTTGCTGTGAAGCTCTCAGCAGGCATCTCCACCAGCAGACTGCTCGTTCAGCATTTCGGATATACGGTCTAACAGGCTGAGATCTTAAAACCAGTAATTTCCTCACTACTAAAAACTTGGCAAAAAATCTTTGGTCAGACCAGAAGCAGATTTAGTTTTAGGAATAGATTAAGTTTATATTGGAATGAAGAAACATTTATTTAAAAAAAAACCCCACACTATAAAGCAATTGAGGTCAGATTAGTTTCTGCAGTTACTGGCTGAGAACTCAGGAGGCTCCAAAATCATCTCTGCTCAGTCCACAGTGATGAACCTCCACCACACTAAGGGTGACTTCCTCCTAAGAGGCCAAATGACAAATTTTTGAAGACAGTAATTCAAAGACAGGATGATTTCATTTTCCTCTTAAGATAAGGGACTGGATTGTCCCCATAGCTGGGGATATCCCACCAGACCTAAAGTGAATATCAGGAACCCTTCTTGCTCAAGCCTACTAGGAAATCGTTTTCCCAGCTTCATTAGGTCATAAGAGTAGCTACAGCTCAAGCAGAAGATGCCAGGACTACAAAATGGTATGATCACAGTGAACATGGACATGGAATTTTCTTTTGGCTTAGGAATCAGGCTAACCTTCTTCTAGTATCAGGACAGCTGGTCTGCTGCTGGAAGCTCTGTGCTAGTTTAAGGCAGCCTGGACTGAGATCAATGGGTTTATCTAATGACATAACAGACAAGTGACATTTCCCCCCCAGTGCAGCCAGGCCCTGGAAGCATCTCAGGATAGTGACACAGAGAAACAGCTACACTGTGAGATCTCATGATGCAGAAAAACCCTGCTACAGACCATGCTGTCATAGAGAAACAAAGGGAGATAGAAACAGGCTACCAAAAAATCAGAATGTGCTTTACAGTAAAAAGTAATGCTCACAATTCTTTCAGAACCACGTACGCAAGCACCTGGAAATTCACATACTTTACATTAGTGTTGGTGCAGATGATGTATTCAATCTCATCGGAATAAGGATTCTGAAATGTGAAGCTGCTGGTTCTGATCAGCATCCACTCCCGGTTTTTGGTACGAAAACGATACATCACAGACAAGACTTGACCTTTCAGTTTCACCACCTGCAAAGCCATTTGGAAAGGTTAATAAAAGGAGATTGCTACCTGCTGTGCAAATGAAGAGTAAAGAGCAGCAACTGGTATGTTTTAAACTTGAATTACACAAAGCTAAGGACACATTGGAGAAATTCTTCATTTGGAGAGAATAAGCAAAATCCTATTCATATTTGCAGCTATTTCCTTCAGAATGAAATCCTCATGCTTTGTCATATAAAATACCACTTTCTAGCCTGCTTAGAAAAAGAATACAGACTCAGGACAATCATCAAGACATGCTGTTATCCCAACAGGGAAACTTCAAAAATATTTAATGTGAAGAATTTACCAAGAACTTGACAGAAACCAAACTGAGGATCTTTCAAATGTTTATGGGCAAACCACAAACCAATTACTGCAGCTAAAACATAAGCCCACAAGAAAAGCCATTTTCAGGCTGTCTGCTTTTCTGCTTGGACACTTAGATGCACAATTCATATATGTGATATACCAAATCACATATCAGCATCAAAATTAAGGACAATGCTTAAACACAATGGTGTTTGCTGTTTGGGTTTTTTTTTAGAAACAATAAGGAGTTGGTTCCTCTCCACCAAACACATTAAAAGGCTCTTGATTGGCAAAGTGCTAACAAGAAACACTTTCTTCTGACTTTCAGACAAAAAAAAGAGCAATGAATGGAGAGAACACTGATAAGCCCCTGTCCGTTTTAATAGTATTAATGAAAATAGAGAACAAATTCTTTGGCCAGCCAATTTGTTTGTAACTAAGAATTCAGATGTCTGGCAACATGCAATTCAAATTCTGGGTTTGGTAGCTAAGTTTTGTTCAAGTCAACAGTTGGGCACCAAGTGAAAATTAAGCTGCCAACTCAAGTACAGTCAAAGCAATCCTCACACACTGGCCCAGTAACTGCATTTCATGTGTTATCCAACAATCTTGGTTTAAGCCAGAAAAAGACTTCCATGGTTTTAAGTCATTCAGCTGGCACTTTCCTGGCCTATCTCTGTTTACATTTTATTGCTTTTCCACCAAACTATCTCAGGGGTGTCTCAAGGAAGGAAAGGGAAGGTCTACTGCAAATAAATGCTACATCTTGTTGTGGATTCTTAATCCTTAACACCTGGAATTTACTTTATACTATCTATCTGCAGCCTGTGTTCTCTAAAAGTAGAAATCCCACTATTTACCCTCTGTCTTTACTGACAAGGAATTGGGTTAAGAAAAATGCTCTAACACAGTTTTTTTTCAGAAGATTGCACTTCAAATTAATCAACTGGATACAGAACTAAATGGAAAGAGTGCAAATAGAAGACAAAAAAAGCTTTAGCAAAGCCCAGGAAAGTTCAAAATCATACTGAAATAAATGGCTTTTGGTTGGTTTCAGTGGGGTTTTTTTTAATGCTTTCGTAGTTTGAGTTCACTGAGTGACATTCTTTTATCAGCAATTTTCTACCACCACACCCAGGGTAAAAACCACAGAGCTGGTATAAAAGTGTGCAATCCCAATAGTAACCTACTGGGTATCCAATAGCTGTGTTCGGGACCCTTTGATACTATTTGTTGGTCTTGGCCTTGAGACTATCTTATTCTGGCCTCATTTTTCCCACCCTGATGAATGAATTTATCTTCCCAAAGAAGTAAAAGCTTTGAGATAGATACTGGCAATTGACCAAAAACTGCAAAACCCTGCCTTCCTCCTCTATTATGCACCAACCTGGTTCTGATACTGTCAGCAAATTAGAAGTGTCAAGTTTACAGAGGGTGTTAGTGGGAAAACAAAAGAGTTTATTTGAAATCACAGTTACCTTTTTCATTAAGATATTTCTAAAGCCAAAGTAACAATAATAAAACAAACTGCAGTGATATATTTTCCTGAAGTCTCAATTAAGCAAACACTAATTCTATAATAATATATAAAGCAAAGAGATCACTGGTGGGAAAATCTTGAACTATCTTACAACTGCACACAAATAAGACAGCACAGAAAATTTAAAAGCTAATGTTTAATCTTTACTTTCTTACATTCTTTGGAAATTAAAACCACCTGGTGCAAAGCTTAACTGTTTACTTCAGTCTTTTTACTGCATGATTGGAGTAACAGCCCCAATCACACTGCTACTGTACTGAACAAAAACATACCCAGAAAGGAATTGCCTACTAAAGAAACAGCACAATATTTTCACAGATTGGACACAGATTGAGTGAACAGGAACTTTCACTTCAATTTGCTTTTTTTCCTGCTGTCTTTTTGTATGACCTTAAGCAAATCATGTAGGTCTCTGATCTGGCGAATCACTTATACACAAGCCTAACAGTGAGTAGTGACAGGGAAGTCCCCAGCAACTGAGCTCAGGGACACTCTGGCCACCTCCCATGGCCTGATCTCCCAGTGAACACAGTGAGGACCAAGTCATTAACTCCAATGTTAGTCAGTCAGCCCTGCTGAGCCCCAGGCAATCGCTGGATGGATTCACTGGAGAAGGATGTTTGACGTGTTATTATCCAGCAGCTCTCTGTCACTGTCTCTTGGATAGATTAGTGGAATCAATCATTTGGGCACCAGTGAAAAACAGCGTATGTGTTCTCACTGCTCCTGTGCTGCAGATGCAATCAGGCACCGGTTCAGGGAGCTGAACCAGCTGAAAGCTGGTTCCATGCAAAAGCAATTAGTCCCTCAGCCTACCCAGAAAGTCCATCTGTGCCAGCATCAAGGCAGCAGGAAGGGTGGGGAGGAGGTCAGGGAGGAGAGAAGATAGGGAGCAGGACCCAGTTCCTGGATGGATTCAACTGGAGCATATCACCAGCCAAGGTGGGGCAGAGAAAATGTCTGGGTGTGGTGGCCTCCTTCAGGCGTTGAACTCTCACTGGCTTCTGCCTGTGAATCAACACCTTGAATTTAAAAAGCCTTCAGCTGCTGTTTGATTTCAGTCTGTGCAAGGGACACTGAAGTGGATGCACAGTGCTGACACAATCTGCCATGGGGCTGGTAGACCCAGCATGAAGGAGGGGATGGTGAGAAACAGCTCAAGAGTACCGATATCTTACACTATCTCCAACACTTCTGTAGAGACCATAACCTCAGTTTCACAATCCGTTCTACAGACACCCAACAGCATTTAGTTGTTTTCCCCAGAGAGGCTTTCCAAGCTCTGTTTTTTCATGCCATGCCTGAATACATAGTTGGTTATGCAAATTATTTAGAAGTCATTTCATATCCAGGTTGCAGAGCTTAAAACACACGTCAGCATCCAAAATGAGACGGACCAAGAAAACTTGGTTGAGCTATAGTCTGTTGTCAGAAAATCTGGAACCACTTAGATAACTGAGCCTCAGTAATCGGTTCAACATCCTGTGCTGTGTGTTCCAGGGCAGCAGGGAAGGTGCTGAAAAGCCCCAGAACAAAGAGGCAGCTTGGAGAAAGCACTGCTACTGCATGGCCCAGACCAATGTGAAACAGTAAGCTCTACAATGGAATAAATGCCATTGATACAGCTAAAGTAAACGTGGCCCATGGCAACAACAAATTCAAACTATTAACTCTTTCTTTGTGTTATATTCCTTTTGTTACTTCTCTCTACATTTCAATTTCTAACAGCGAAAAGGGCCAAATTACCTATTGCTGTAAAGTGGTATAACTCCATTAAAGTATGTGAAGAAGCACACCACCCATGCTAGCAGAGAACTGGGTTAAAAACAGTCCACCATCACAGAGAGGTGTAACTTCTTCCAAATCAACAGCCCATCTTGAAATGTAAATACTTTTGGTTACAACTTAAGACAGAGAGATCTACACAGGCATCTGCAAAGCAGCTCACCCTACACAGCAAGAATATTTTGTAAAAATAAAACAAAATATTTAACCAGATATATTTCTGAAAATACTGTCAACACACGTTGCATAATAAACTACCATTTATTAAAAACAATAACTGATTATTAACAGACCAACAAATTGTTTTATATCTTGCCAATCTTCCCACATAACAGAATACCTTGAAATGTAAAATAAAAGCTACTTCTGTGATCAAAATACTAACAAAAATAATAAATTGTGGAACAAAAGGAGCAGCTCACAGCACCTGTTGGAAACTCTCTCGCAAATGGCTTTGATCTTCAGGATGGCAGAATTCTAAAATATCTTTCCCCAGAAGATCCTGGAATAAAACATAAACCTGCGTAAAAAACCCAAGCCACAACACAAATCCATGTACAGATCTGCAAATAATCCTTGTAGACACCAGGTTTACCACTCTTAATGGGACCAGTCAACTGAGGATGAATCAGAAAACAAGGTTTGCAGGCATTCGTGCCCCACATTATATATTTGTACCGTTGCAAAGATACATGTATGCACAAAAAATTTTAAAGTGTTTTTTTAATAGCTGTGAAGTGGTGTCTTGAGGAGACTGACATCCTCTACTACAGCTCATTTTATGGCACTAATTTTTGTAAAAACAGTTATTATAAAGCTATCTAAAATCAAAATAAATTGAAAAACAAATGACCAAGAAATTATTTTTGCGTCTAAATTGCAACTGTTGGGAGTTATCTGAGGAAGCATTGTGGTAGTCAGGAGTTCATTTACTATTCTGCTCAGTTCTGTACTAGCCTCCTGTTCAGAGGAACAGATGTAAGCCTAAAGGAAAATAAATGCCACAAATGATGTTTGCTTACTGTTCAATAGATTGACAGATGCAAAGGTCTAGAGGACTGAAACTCTCTCCAAGCACTGTTAACTTTCTATCACAGAAATGTCTTCACTGGAAATCTGTGCAAGATTTAGAGCACTTTGCTGTTAGAATTCTAATAAGATCTAAAGGTATAAAAAGATATCCCACGTACCAAAGGGGAAAACAAAATCTTACAGAGGTGAGAACAGCAAAGAATAACAAAGAGCGTTTAGGGCAAGACGTGTGAATTATCAGCTACAAAGATTTCACGTTTGCAAATAGAATTTTCTTCATTAGCTCTAACCATTCTCCACGTTCCCAGCGGTCACAGACCTGGGGCTGGTAGCCAATGACGCTGATGCACCTTGGGTCGACAAAGGTGATGACTCCATCAGAGTTGTGCCTAGACAAGAACTCAGTGGGGACTGACATACCATTCATGTCCATGCACACTGGAGAGCTGGTTACCTAGGACCAAGAAGTCCACAGAACAGTCACCTTAAGTCAAATTTGATTACATGACTGAAAAACAGAATTTGTTGGCGGACTGCTAACTCCTGAAAGAAGTCATAAATAAAACGACAGCAGATAAATGACACAGAACATCCTTTAGTCTAGTCTGCAGGCCAAATATCTCACCCTGTGACACCCATCTAGACTTAACAGCACAGCAGAAAAACAAATACACCAGAAGTTCCCAAGAAAGAAGGATAGAGTAAGGATGTAAGTCCAGCTAGATGCATCTCACTCTGCGGCACATTAGGCATCTTGGTTCCTATTTTTGCCAACCAAGAAAGACAAACCACCTATGTTAGGATAGGAAGGTCAGACCCTAGAAGAAGCCAACTCATTATCTGCAGACATATCCACCAGGGCTGCTCAGTATAAACACTCATGCTTCAGGTGACATGAACCTCACTTGGAACACCCGCAGAACTGAACGAAGTCCTCCAGATGCTGAGGTAGGGGATATTAGGCCAGCAAGTGCCTGCTCATAATGAGAAAACACAGCCCCCTAAGTGTTCCCCAAATATCACCAGAGAGAATGATGCATTTCCAGCTCTGCCTGAAACCTGTCCAGTCAGGCCACTTCACATCCATTCAGTCCTACTTGGGTTACAAACGAGACCACTGGTTTTCTTACAACTTCCAGAGCTATCTCTACTAACAAGGTCCCAATGCAAAATGAGAAAAAAACTCATTTCTTTTCTGTCTTGAAACTGACTAGCCAGCTAACTATATGCAAGATTTCAATTTGCTATTACAGAAAAGAGTTTAACAGAGTTTTTAACAGAATTTTTAAGCACCTTGACTTCTTTGTGATTTAACCCACCCACAGAGCCTCCTCTTGCTCTCCCTCACATACCCTGATGGCTCTTCTAATGTAACAGATGTTTTGACACTTCATACATTACTAATGTGATTTTCTTGGAAATGATCTTTCTTTGGCAGCTCTAACATATGAATCCCCATAACTTCCTTCTCTCCATTAGTGGAATATATTACTCTTGATTATGAAAGCATGATTAACCTAAAAACCACCCTGCAATACTTCTGTAGCTCTGCCATGGCAATGGAGACCCACTCTGCAGAAGTGCTCACGCTTGCAGGCTGTTCACCTCAGGCGAGATGGGTTTGGCACCTGAGCTGTAATGAAAGGTCACTCCACCTCTCCTCAAAAGGAGCGATACCATCCCAGCAGATGGTAATGAGTGCAGGCCAACACGAGATCATGTAAGAGGCTCAAACACGCTCCCCCGTGGCAGAATTCCCAGACCAGAAGATAAAAATTAGCCTCCCTGCTGTGGTGATGGAGATTCACCATGGCTGCTGCAGCTCCTGCTCTGAGCTCTCGTCAGCAATGAACAAAGAAAGAAAATGCACTACAATGATTGCAACTGTCTGGACAAAAAGGAAGTAAAATTTTATTCTCCCAGTTCCTTTAGCTGACATCTCATCTGAATGCACAACACAATACATGCTGAGAATAAACCTATGATTTCTGAAGTGCCTCTTGACTGCCTTATCTTTGCTGTTTTCAGAATACCTCCTGCAATCACAGTTTTTCAAGTAGTTGATTAGCCAGAGAGAGAGAGAGAATGAATGGAAAAATGGCAGGGAGCATATCACTGGCTTTGGGAGCCACTTAAACCCATCACCTGCAGCACCTGTACCGTCATGTTTCTCACTATCTACAATATCCCAGCCCTACATGCCCTAAAGAATGGCAGGCCTGTATACACTCATCATCAGGAGCATCTTTGCTGTTCTTACTGGACTAAGCACACACATGCACCAAAATCACAGTTTCATCTTGCTCTGTTGAAATGTTCTAAACAAGTCACTGACTGCAAACAGTCATCAAGGCATTTTATATAGAAGGCACGTTAAAATTTACAGTCTAGTACCAAAGTATTGCACCAATCTTTGACAACTAAACCAAACGAGTGATCATGCTTTCAGAAACAGTTTGTATAAGGAAAGACTGGTATTACCTGAAGCCTTCCTATAGCCACGAGGCAGTATTTACTACCTTGTCCCACATCAGCATCTTCTTCTGGTATAGTCATTCCTACAGTAAATGATAACAAATACTGTTATAATCAGGAAATTAGGATAAACACAGATGCTGCTGACCTGGTTCTGTGCTATTCTAGATGCCATAAATCATATAAAATAAACTTATTTTCTTCTCTAGGATTCAGTATTATTTCTGGGTTCAGATCAGATGATCTTCCTCAGTTGTGCTCAATCCTACATACCTCATGTGCATACACAGGACCCACAGCAGCAATTCTGGCTGCTGAAGACAAAGCAGATACTAAAATTCCATTATACACTGAGACGGACCGTAACATTTCCGTGAGTACAGATCCACAGCATGTTACTGGAACCATGAGGTCACTTGATATGGTCAGTGGATGCACACTATGTTCAGTTTTCTTTGTGAATAATATATTATAATAGCCTTAAAAACAAGGCACAGCCTAAATTAATCATTAATTTTGTGCTCCTATTTAACAGCTGGTATTACTTTTTTCTATAATGGACTAAATCTGGGTTGTTGCGTTGAAAGACTAAAAAAATGCGGATGCTTTGCTAACAGTGCTGCTTTCAGTTGTGTAACAGGAGTAACTGTTATAAACACAGGAATAATTTCAAAACATACATGTGTACTATTTTCCATCTCAGTGTTTCACAAATAGGAACATCCAGATTAGCACTGTTTACTTACTTGTTGGCTAAGCCTTTAGTTAAGGCTATTTCCCAACTCCAGTTTTGAGATACCAATTTCCTATAAAACACTTGAAAAAACATCTTCCAAAAGTGACACTGCTGACTTATTTTAAGTGATTTGTAAACTCTTTCACAAGCCTTTCCAAATAATTCAGTCACAACAGGCAGCGAATCATTTAAGAGGCACTTAAAAGCATTAATGAAATTAATTTCAAAGCAGCTACCAATTATGAAACAATAGCCAATTTATTTTCTAAATTTATCATTCCCAATGTAAGTCAATCTTTGGACCATGTAGAGGATGACAACACGTCACTGTCTTAAATGATGACTGAAAAATGACTATAAATGCTGCTCAACAAACTGAAGTCATCTCTAAGGGGAAGTTATTTTGTATCACAATAGTTGAATCTTATCTGACTATCAGCTTCCAAATAGCACTTTACAGGTATTTTTTGGTCCTCATTGAGCTATATAATAAACATACACAAAGTCTGAAAGAAAACCCCTCATGTTTTGAATATATATTCAAACTTGTATTGCAATTTATTTCAGAATCTGGGGGGCACAACTTCATTTGCAGCCCCTGACTGATAACTAGGATTTTATCAAGGGGTCTCAAGAGCTTTACAGAGCAACATTATGGTCCCATCTAACATGAGCTATTTCAAGAAAATAACTCCAGGCATTGCAGTTGGATAACCTTAACCAAAGGATCCCTTTCAAATGGAGTTATTCATTTGAGAAGGACAAATTTAAAGTATTTTCCCTTGACTTCAAAAGCTTTTTCAATCATTTCCTTAGTGGCACAGACTATTGCAAAGAACAGCAAAGATACAGCTGGATGGTTTCCACTTTGCATAATCTTTTTTTTGTTCTACAGCTTTCAACAATGGTTTTGTTTTTAGGAACTTGGCCCATGCTTACTACTGCCCAAAGAAACTCAAATTCAAAGCAACCTAAACAATCTCCAGAATGAAACTTTGCTAAGAAACTTCATTTCTGATGTCATTCTGTTGACAAAGGGAGGCTGTTGTTCTCATTTTCACCTTTTTGTTTCCTTTCTCTCAAGGTGGATTACATGCGGTCTGTGTAACGCACTGGAAAATGTATAAATTGGGTTATCTCATGAGACACTCTACAAATAAAAACCAATCTCCCTGGAAATAATCAATACATGACCCAGGGGATTGCCAACTCTTCCCTGAAGTACCTAGAGAAAAAACATGACAAAACGATTGTGTGCTCCTCTGAAATGTAGGTGTCATTACTGACAGCATTCCATAGAGGGAAATTAATTTCTTTACTCTTCTGCTGATATTCCAAAGATTCCGCTGGGGGTCTGTTTATATGGGAGGATGCACTTGTAGAAGACATTTAACTTTGCTTTAGCACACTTCCTATTGAACATACTCCAATACGGACAGGTAAATAAACCTATGTGCACTGCACTTAATACCAGTTTGTCCAGCCCTTAACATAAGGTAATATTGCTCCTAAACATCACCAAGTACCATAATTATCTCTAAAAAAAAGTTGTAAGAGTTTGGAGGAATGCAGCCATGAAATTGATCTTTAGGGGACATCAACAAAATAAACATACATTAGTTACTCACATTCTTTATGCACAGCCCTGCAAGAGGTTTTATTTTTCAACACCAAATACACATTCCTCCTGAATAATAAATACAGTGCTGTGCTTGCTCGAGTTAATATCAACAATTTGCAAAGCTAAGCCTGCAACTGAGCATCACAAATAGAATTCGGTGCCGTCAGAGGTTATATTTAATTTCCAAGTGTCCTTTACGCCAGCAAAGTTTCCCACAGGGGAACAGCGTGGGATTGTGTGGACACAAGGAACTTTTTAGTTTTCCCAATGAGCTTCCACTTGGCTTTAACAATAAAACAGCTTCATTTTCTGCCTTTTTTTCTCTACCCTTCTGCCCCATATTTTCTGTGAGACACAGAACAGTGTTAGTGGACTTGTGATTTTATTTCACTACACTAAAAAGTAAATGATTTATGAGTCTTTAGAAAGATGCAATTTAAGCATCCAGTGGCCATTAGCAATTCCCTGTTAATGTCTGTCTCCATCAGAACCATTTCTGATGGATACTTGCTTGGGGATGGAACTGCACTGTGTGACTTTATCTCTCATACGGAACAATGGAAAAGTGCTTTCACCAAAAAATCCAAAAAGCAAACAAACAAAACCAACAACAACAAAAAGCTGTGCATGTTTATGGCACACCAGGGGAAAAAAATCTCATGAAAAAACCCATAAAAACTAAAGTCTTCTTTCTTTAAAAAAATAAATACAGTCTTAGAAATTATGGCACTGGAAGGAATATTCAGGCAACTATTTTGTTTTGTATTGGAAGAGGGAGTACTTTGCACAAATGTCCAGATTCTGGCCAAAACTTTAAAATAACCTAACAGCTTTGGCATGCTGTGGTTAAGACGTTACCGTAAGTCTGACTTGGAAGACTAAAATGTTTCTTTTTTAGCTAAAGAGAAAAAAAGATTTCAACATTATCTGAATTTGACATTATTCTGAGACTTTTTATTTCAAGTTTTTGAAACAAGTATCTATCTAAGCATTTTTTTCACTATGTGCTTTTCTGCAGATCCTGGCTTTGATTTACAGAAAACAACCAACACCCTGACAGACTGTATATTCTTCCTACACCAAGTATTTTCCATCAATTGTTATGGCATGAAAAAAAACAGCCTATTAGGAAAATATCATACAGACCACAGAAGATTCATTTCCTTCCAGGAATGAGATGTTCAGAGGGGAGAAATCACAGAAGAAAAGCAAATCTTGCTAAAGTTGAAAATGGAATAATCAGGAGAATGTCAGTATTTCTCAGTTTTGTGATTGTTTTGAACTTTAAGCACTGCCTAGGTTAAGGATCACAAGTTCTAGCTGTGTTGCTTTGCTGGGAACAAAGGGACAAAGGCTGGAATTGGTGCTCACCCATTTTCAAACCTGGGATCCTTTTACCTCATTCAAAATAGCCCAGCCCTAAGTTCTCACTGTTCAATCTAACTTAGAGCATAACTGGTTGGAACATCCATCTGGAATATCAGACTCCTTTTTCCTTTGACTTCCACACAACGTCTACTCTGATTACTTGAGGCCAGCATATAATTTATGGCCACCTAAGCATGTAGGTATCATATGCCGGGGTTTGCACTTGATCTTAATTTTACCCTTCTCTTTCAGGCACAATGGAGGAAAACTAACGGATCATTGACAAACACAGCCCGAGCAGAGGACTATGCATGATGCTTCCTGTGTTCTCTCTCCCACTGCTCAGTGAAAATGGGGCTAAAGGCAGTCTGACAGTACATGAGCTTCACTGCTCCATAAAAGTGAGAAAAACCACAACAGCAGGCTAGATGTGCAAAATGTTTTTATGCTGACCACAGACCTGAGTGGTAACACAACAAACCCAGTCCTTAAAATATGCCACCCTAGTGGTGCCAGCTGTCTGTATTCATTTTCATCTACTTGAAGTACTCAGATTACTTCACAGATTTGCAGACTCCTTTCTGCAGTGGCACTGTCAAACTCAATAATTATCTATCCCACTACTGATGATCACAGAGTAGTTTTGGATGCTTCTGTATCAACACTGATTCTGTTACAGTCAGTGTGGGACTAAAAAACCTACACATTGGCCACGGATAATACAATGCAACCCAGAAAGAGAAAACACCAAGTGCTAAACAAAAGAGATTAAGTAGAGATTAAGCACATTTGCTAAATATCTGTTACTTTGTTTTTGAAAGTATGTTTTGTGTTGTATATTACCTCTATATTGCACTTGCCATGCTGCATGCTTTGCAAGAAAAGGATCTGGAGTTTATATCAGTGACCACTTGGCAATTGAAAAATAAATGAAAATTACTTTTTCCATAGATGAATTCTTATACAGCTGTGATTTATCAGAAGGCCATTTATTCCCAAGAAATCAGAGATGATGCAAAGGCCAAGGCTTGCTGTTCTCTAACTGATTTGAACAAAGTAATTTTATTACAGGGTAGAAAAGCCTTAGTAAATTCCATTAATGCTTCAATTATTTCATTTGCTTTGCAGATTATACACACCAGAATTACCACTGGAAATGAGAAGAAATGCAGTGATGTTGCTACTTATTTACCCAAACATATATGGGAAAAATTTAGCCCATGGATATTCCCATTCAACTCCGAAAGTCAATGAATATGTGACAATCACCAACACGAAATAGGGAAGACTAGGAGGGCAAATAAACACTCATGAAAAAGGCCCCAATTTTCAGCACTATGTGCCCTGAAAAAGGCACTCAGCCATGACTAATATGAGTAACAATTTGGATGGTAACATAAAAGACCACTGAAATTCCACACAAGGCCATCAAAATCGAAAACATCCCTTAGGATTGTGCTATAGTTTGGAGGCATTAACACTGTGGAGGAGCACTGGGATATCATAAGGGAGCACGATGGATTTTGAGGAGTGGAGTAATAGAAATGGGATGAAATCCAACATTACTAAATGCATAAGCATGCACTTGGGGACTAATAACAGTCATAAGCTACAGCAACAGAAATGGGATGGAACTTGGTATCGCTAATTGAAACATCACACAATTCAAAGCAAGAAGATCTGCAGCTGAAAACTGAGGAAAAAGCAGGCTGGTACAGACATCAGGTGACTGAGGATGCCAGCAGGATGCACTACACAGAAGAGAATGATGCTGTATCATACCCTGCCAGTCAAGACAGGAAATATTGTTTGCATTATACACCACTTCAATTTCATCTGAGACAGGAGTGTATAGTGCCAGTGACCTGCATTTTGAGAAGTGAAAACACAAACAAGGGCAAAGAAAAGTGAAGGATAAAGAGAATGCATTGTGAGAATGGAGAGTAGAAGTGGGCTGGATTATCAGAGCAAAGTCCAGGTTAACAGGATATGATCTCCTTTTGGAAATGTACCAGAACTGTGGATAGAGACAGAGACACAAGGCAGGAAAACTCCCACTAGACCATCAGTGAAATAAAAATTTCCCATAAAGCAGTGAGGACTGAAAATTAAAGTTGCTAGGCGTGGGAAAGCAGTGAGGTCTTGGAAGAGTTGGAGATAGAGAAAACACCTCCTGACACTGACAATGTGATTGATACCTGGCCACTGGGCACTTAAAGATCCAGAAGATCCTTTTAATCCCATTCTCCTGCACTGCATGCCTCCTGTCCTGCAGAACTGGTGGCTGCAGGGCACACAGTCAATGTCATACCCTAGTGTTAACATGAATTCGTATGTCTGCAGCTCTGCATTAGCAATATACACCCTTGAACTGTTAGATCTCTTTAAACATCCTGTAATATGCAGCAAGCTTCTCACTGAAGCTAAGCAAGGAGCTGAAAGGAATCTTATTTGATCTGCACATTCCTGAAGAGACATCCTGTATCTCAAAGTTGACTTCAATTATGTTTGGAATTCCTGCGAGAAATGTTAATCTCTTTGAGAAGAAAATAAAACACAAAAAAACCTGCCATTTTCAGAGCACTTTACACACATTGTGAAGTGTGCTCTCACTGTTTTGAGATAGAAGTAAAATGGAAACATTTTCACTCCTGTTGAATCCTCTTAGCAACAAGAGGGGAAGTTTTCCTCTGCTTCTGAAACTCCAGTTCAGCAGAAAACCAACAAGAGGTTCACATCTGCATACTGGTGTCTGCACACCACTGCAGACTTGGTACAAACCACCTCTTAGCACTCATCATCTCTGGGTAAATGTGATTTATGGCTGTGGTATACGACCGCAAAAGGGCAGGACAGCTCCTGGTTTGATTCATGCCAGCAGCGCTGTCACATTGCAAACAGCCTCTTCAACTCCCGCCAACGCCAAGGTCAACTAACCCCGCTTGTAACGATGTCTGGATGAGCTCCACCGTCTCCTCTTTGAATTTTTCAAAGGTAAATGCTCCCATATGTAATACAGAGTTCCAGCAGGTAAATGTTTTTCTCTGTAGTTCAAAGCAACATGCCAAGAGCTATTCCCAAGAAAACAACCTCAAACCAGAATTTATCAAATACTGAACATTCTTGAGTAACACCCTCACGGTGAAGACCCGCGTGCCTAAACTGGAATCGCACATATTCATACAAAAGTGCTTGCCATTCAGTAGTTAAGCATAAAGTATTAGCTGGTGTTTTCTAGAAGGACACATGCTTTGTGCCTACCATCTTCAAATCACACCATTCCTACACTGGTTTATCAGGTTGAAAACTTTTGGTCCCAGTTGTTGGAATCCTGAATTACTGACAATTCCTACAGTTGCTCTGTGCCCATGAAATTGAGAAGGGAGTCACATGGAAAAATGGGGATGCCCTGCCTGAGTAAAAACAGCTGATTTTTGTTATCAAAAGTTTCCCAAGATGAGCTTTAATCAGTTAACCCATTGGTTAATTCACTGTTTTTCTAGCACCAAAGAATCCTGAGTGAGGTTTTCAGCTGCCAATGACAGCATGGGGTACACCACCTTCATGAGACACACTCACCTGCTGGTGGCCACGCCTTGATATAGCCAGTGCAATGAACAACAGCATACTGTGCTTCACCTTCTTTCACTGGGCCAAGGCCATTCCTAAATAAACAAGAAACAAAAATATCATATTCCTTGATATGCAGAATAGCTTTATGTTTTCCAACTACAACAACTGATCACTTACTGGTATTTCTAAGTTATGTTGGAAACAACCAAGAGTCAACCTAGAATTCTGTACACTGTCAGCTCCATTACTTTGCCATTCAAGCCATATCTGTTTTGCATAATATTTCTCTAAAAAAGATACTGAAGCTTAATTCAGAGATGGAGCTGGTTAAGACAAAGAATCTGAGTGACGTGTGAAAAGATTTTGTTTGCAAAAAGATCCAGTGACTCCACCACAGCTCAATTTAGTGGCGAGTTCCCCTCTCCCCAGCCCCAGGTCTATTTTACGCTGTGTGTTAATGCAGGTGTTCATCCAGGTGGCACTCCTGGAGGGAGCATAAGCACTCCCATTTGTCACTGAGCTAATGGCAACTAACTGGTTTGTGGTAAATTAAGTAATAGTACCTGTATCTTTTTCTCATGGTGGTTATTCTGTTCAGAGGTAAATGATCCAGAGGAGCATTTCCGCACCTAAAAAGAAATTAACATTTTAAAGGGCTCAAAAATGAATATAAATACACATGATGAAAACGCATTTTCAGATCTTTCTTACCACATATAAGCAGACAATAATGGATACTTAATTCTGACAAAAAGTTCCAGATTCATGTTTTCTTAGAATGTGCTGCTTCCAGAGGCTGAGTTTTTTAGGTGTGCTACAAATATTTTCTCTATTTTAGAAAAACAGAAGAGACTAGAAAAAGGTTTTCTTTCACACTCCCTCAACCTAAAAACTATTTAAAATTGATATTCTAAGGGTGGCTAAAGAATAGACACTCTCCAAAATACTATAAACAAGGGTGAAAACTGGAGACGAATATAGGTGAGGACACCAAATATCCAGACAAACCAATCTCAGTGTTTCAGTATCTCCCTTGAACAGAGCATTTTAACTGTTACACACCTGCTACAGTGTCAGTAGACATTAAGCTAATGTTTGCAAGATCAAACTGTACACTGTCAAGTAACTTTGTATAATACTTGTTCATGTGTATTTTGTGATATTTCTAACTATGCCTAACTGTATAATTTCAACAATCCATCTGAAGCTGAGTAAATAGTTTGAAGGGTAAAAGCAGTTCATTTTCAATGGAAAAAGGAATGATAACAATGAAAGAAGCAATCACAAGGAAAGTTCACATTATTTGAGGCTCATTCTTCCCATAATTTTTTAATTCCTTTTTTTTTTTCTTCTTAGTCAGTGCCAAGGAGAAGGAATGAACAATTAAAATTTAGAACTACAGAAACAATGGGGCTACTGGCACATGTAAAATCACTCTAGTGCACTGGAGTTTACAGAACCAGGGTGCTAGGAAATAACTGCAATGTGAATTGTTGTTTTGAAAGCTGGAGAACAACTGCAAACAGGACAATAGGCCTGGTTTTCTTTGCACAAAAATGTCCTCCTAACATGATCAGTGTGTGTAGCCTGGAGGAAGAAAAAGCAAAGTGCCAAGTGCCACTCTTTCAGGCCGTATTTCTTTCCTCTCAGTTACAAGGGGAAAGGTGCTTTAGATGCTGTAGCTGTGAAGTCTGATCTTCCAGGTATAAAGTGTAGAAACACCTTACAAAGGCACCCAAGAGCCATACGTTGAGCCTCCTCACACGACAAACAAAATCCACCACATAAGCAAAGCAGAGGTATCTGTACTTTAACATGTCAAGTATTTGGCTTTGTGTCTTTCATTCTAGGATGAATTTTGCATTCGCTATTTTTAGCATATATATTGTATGTAGGTTGTAGATGCCATTATGTACCTTCCCCTCTTAACCCCAAAGACAGAAATTCATTGCAATAGCAACAGGCATTTTAGCCTGTTAGCACTAAAACAACAGAGTCTCACATGCCCCAGTGAAAAGCACTGGGCAGGCAAACATCTTTAAAGAAGGCCAAGCATTGCATGAGAGGTTGGAAAATTGCAGATTAAAAACCCTTTAACAATTACTCATTTATCTAGTATCAGCCAGCTGACATCTGGTAATTCATACCAGGCTTAGGTTAATTCCTACATAGCTGGCAAGTTTGCAATTGAACGGTGTTTACCTTCAAGATTCTTTTAATATTATTGGTTTGCTGAAAAAACATACAGAATTTGGCTTCCATTACAATTGTGAAAACGTTGTTTCTAAAGCACTGACTCATATAACTTGACTAGAAGAGACAATGGCTAATATTCCAAGGGTGAAGTGATCATGAAGTTCTCTGGAAAAAGCATCCTACACTCCACATTGATGAGAATAACTACAACACACAAACAAGGTGCTATTTTGTCATTAATCGTAAAGGAAGACAGGTTTCAGTTTTACTCCAGTTCCAAAAGAACTTTCCATTCTAGAAACACTTCATGGGAGTGTCCTTACAGCTTTGGCTTTTAAGCAAGGTCTGAAGTCTAAACTGAGACAGGACTGGAACCATCATGGCATCCAAGATAAATGCATACCTCATCCTGCAAATGAAAGAGCGCCTGGATCCCATGCACATTCTCATTGAGGACTGCTGACCCTCTTTCTTTACCGTTCCAGTCTTCAAGTCCAGGATTCGTCCTAGAAATTTGAGAGCAACTGGTGTTCAGCACATAAATTTAATTCCATTTACTAGAAACTAAGATAACAAGAAGTTCATAAGCTGAATGCCCTTAGCCCAGTTAGGGGAAAAAATACCAACCAGAAGTCTTGATCCTGGTCTCAGAGGGGAGGATCAGTTATGCGCTGGCTTAACTAACCATTTCAACAAGGCTGACTCTGAGTCACAATAGTGATGGCTCTTTCCTTGGCTGGCCCAAGACCAACTTCCAAGGCAGAGTCAAATGTCTGGAGGCAGATAATGACAGCAGGCACAGCTTTTGACTTGATCTGCTCCCTGCACTCTGCCAGAACTGTGGATAAAGCAACATGTCCCATTCCCTTGACAGCTGCTCTCTTTCCCTGTAATTGTGACTATCCAGAATGCTCTCACCACAGCACCACCTATCACAGCCAGAGCTTTCATAATGGTGAGAAGTGCCCAAGACCAAACTTTTCTTCTGGATGACGAGATACAGGATTTGTCACATCACTTGTGGTGGGCCCTTTCATAATTAATAAAAACCTGACAAGTCAGAGTATTTCTAAAGTTAATTTTCAGCTGTATCAGTGAGAGGATCTGACTCATCACACAGAAACATGAGTCCATGCAAGGTCCATGGTCAGACCTTGCTGAGTACAAACTTCAGAATCACACACCACAGGCACAGCACTGAAAAGTGCAGACAGCTACCAAGTCATCTCAAAAAAGACAGGACAGAGGAACCACTGAGCTGGCGTTCCTGTGGTAAGGTGGGGGAGGCCTTTACTAAAAAACAAAGGTAGCAAGGGGGTAACTGATTAATTTTTTCATTCAAAACAGAAGGCAGTGATTACTAGTCAGGTTCAGATCAGTGATTGCAGGGTACTAGGTATCACCCAGAATCCTTCAGTTTGTCACCAAAGAACTAACAGAACGGATTTTTGCATCTACAGCTCCCTTGATAACACATGACTATGAACTCTTGCACAAGCTAGAAATGAACCGCTGGCCCGGGTCAATGATGCTTCAAGACTGGAGGCAGCCACAAAAGTGACAGTGGGCAAGAAAAATGCAGTGGAACAGCCACTCAGCAAGTAAATGGCAGCCACTAGTGCTGATGACACCAGGCCATGAGCAAACCTACATGTTTTATGGGGGCATCTTTCCACAACAAACTATATAAGCCTAAGTCTTTACTGTGATATAACTAACCAAGTTTACAGCCATGCAAGATACCATACTGTGTCTGTATTGAAGAAACCATGCAGAATACATTCAAGGTCTCCTCACCACACGGACTTAAAAGTCTCTGTCCAAAAATTAAGTTCTGAAACAATCCTACTGTGTTACACTAATTTTAGAATTACTTTACTTTTAAAGATTTACTTCCATACACAATTTAGAAAAATAAAGTATCATGAGACAGGAGGCAAACCGATTCACACATGAGGGCTACATGACAAAGCAGATGAAGACAGAATATATATGCAAGACCCAATGGCTGTCCATGTGAGCAAGCCAGTCAAATAAAATCATTAAAAGCATTTTTCTCTTTGGACATAACAACTTTGTCATACCTATAAACAAAAGTTTGGGGTTTTTTTTCCATTCCAATCTAAATTCTTGAAGTGACACTAAATTAATCAAAAAGCAGTGACAGTAAATGTAACTCAAACAGCTCATAGGAATTTCTCTGGTTTTATCATCCAAGAACATCTAAAAAAACTAAACAGGATACTTCACAATTACGTGGCCACTAAGTCTAAAATTGCTGACACATGTTCCTTTGGCATGTGTGGAACCCCAACAACGAAAGTCAGAGTTTTTAAATTTAGAGGTTTTTTTGGCAACGTCTTAGAAATATGTACCAGATAACAAATAGAAGTCTAAATTTTTCCCTGACTTACAAAATCACTACAGGGGCATGCGGGAGTACTAGTCAGAGAAATATTTGGTGCAGAGATATTACAACAAAGCTCTCTCAGCAGCTTGTTTCAACAGTCCATCAGGCATGTGTTAACTTTGTAGAGCTCTAACAATATACTGCAGATTTTGATAAAGAACAAGCAGCTTGTGTCTCCTTTGTTAGTAGAAGCTTATGATCAAATTGCATCAAAAAGAAGAAGAATTACAGATCAACAGACTAAGTCAAGTAAATTGGCATATACTGCATCTCAGCATCACACAGACAACTCAGTTCAAGGAGGTGGCATGTCCTGATAATAGCTCTGTCATAGAACCGTAAAATATTCCTGTCTCCATGTGTTCCTGCATCCTCCATGATAAGGGCTCATTCAGGTTTCTCCACAGGATGCACATGAAGGGCGTCTGATGTCAAAGTTGGCAACTGTGTTCTTATTAATAAGAAACATTGCAGGATGCTCTGACAACTTCTGTAACTGAACAGTGCATGCATATACTTTTTTAATTTCTTCTTCTAGTTTCTTCGTATAAGAGTTTAACATTCCAGTGGTACTACAAGCTGGATCCCTTATGAGCTTCCCCATAAACTGGTAATTGCATGCAGTTCATTTTCATGTTAAACGTTTCCTCTCTCCACCTCCAGACACAACCCTGGGATACAGCAAGTGCAGGAGCCCTGCTGGGACTGACACCACTGTCTTATTTCCACTTACAGCAGCTGCACAACTTGGAGGAAACCAGAGTTTGCTCTGCTGCAAAGGAGAAAGCAAACAAATGGGCACAATGCTTATTAAAACCAACAGATAAATCTCTCCGGTTGGTCTCGGTATAATTGATAATTTGTTGAAATCTTCCCATTACAGTCCCCATCCAGAAGGCAGTGTTGCTTCAAGCTGTAATAAACCAGTTGTCCTCTGAGCAGGAACATGCTGTGTGACCCAGGAACCTGATGTAAGCTGTCGTGACAGCAAAGGGCTGTCAGAGGGGACCATAGAGGTGAGGACTATGGGCAAGTGATTCATTATTAGGGTAAAATTAGAGAAGCCATATAAAACTCTTCCCACTAAAGAGGTAAGTTGCTAACAGATTCAAGTACTGAGGATACATGCCAGAAACATTCCCTGCAGGGTGTTTTCAAAGATGCTCTAAAATCACTCTCATGATGATCAAGGGGACAAATGTTCATACTGGCACTGATATGCCCTTTGTGTGCACAAACAGCAACTGGCTTATGCACAAACCTTCCACTTTAGGGTCTCCAATTGCTACTGTGAATGTTCAAACAAGTTTTCTGTGCTTGCAATGTTTCAGATGAACCTAAGCCAAGGACTGGCTCAGGCCTACTCAAGTTCATGGGGTTTCAAATCTGGGAGTTTGGCTCAAATCCACTTTTACACCATAGCACCAGTCTGTTAGAAAATTTGTTCCTCCATGTTTATGCACTGCATGCTAAGGTTTATAGTCTGGTAATCAATCAGTCTGTTGTTACTTTTTTTGGTTAGGTTTTGTTGTTGGTTTTTTTGGGCTTTTTATTTTGTGGATTCAAAACTCCCATAAACTTCAACACCTAATTCCACCACAAATGCTTTCCCTGCTGGAGTTCCAGTTCTAAGAATCCTGCAGACTGTAACTAGTAGGAAGGGTTGCTACATAAGGACATTCTTCTGCAAAAATTTCAGTGCAGGTTGAAATTATTGTCTTTAGAAACAGACATATGGTGCTCACCCAGTTTGCAACATGGAAACACCCAGCTTAGAGAGATGAGAGGAAATTTGTTTTGGCCTCATGTGCACAAAAATAGAATTGGCAAATTTTCCCTTTCCCTCTAACTCATCAGTAGATGGACTGCTGTCTTGCACAGAATCTTGCATTTGATAAGAACAGTCTTAATTAGTGTATGGAGTCTCACCTTGCTCTCGATGGCTTCAGCAACCCAGCAAATTTCACCCTCAAGATCATAATGTCTTGTCTTACAAAGAACAAGTTAGATATTTCACAATTATTCTCAGCCACTGGATTGTCCCCATATTTCTTTCCAGGCAAAATAAAATAAAGGATGAACTACGTTTGGTTTGGACAAGATAACAAAAGATGACTTTGTGCTCATCAAAAATACTCCACAGGCTGCTCAAAGAAGACAAACAGAACACAGGAATACCGCACCCAAAAATCCTTATGAAAACTAAAAACATCTTTATCTTAATATAAAACCGGAAAAAGCAAGACAGGGATGCAGGAAAACAAGAGGAAATAATTAAAAATAAAAACAAAGCAATGGTCAAGGTATTGTTGCTTCTGAACACAGTTCCAAATGCAAGCTCACCCTCAAACTGAAGGGTCAGACAACAAAGGACTTCTATAGTGATGCTCTATTAGTACATTAAGTCTTCATAAACTAATGGCAAAGATCAGCTTAATGATGAGTGTTCTCAGTTCAAACAGTTTGTAAAGAATCAAGACACATGTCACTGCTTGGGATAAACAATCAAGTTCAAGAAAACAAGGTGAAACTCTTCTTTAAGTTTTCATTTATCAGTTTACACATAGGCCCTGACTACAGCTGAACATTCAGCTTTACACCAACTGAGGTGCTCAGTTAGCAGAGTTCCTCTTGAAAGCAACAGATGCATTATGAATACACAAACAATCTTCAATATGATTAAATAGCCTAAATTTGATCCATTTATATTAAATTACTCTTGATAAGCCTATGCCAGAGCAATTATTCTGCATTAATTCAACAATCAAAACAAAATAAAAATCTTTACAAATGTACAGCCTCACAATGTGAGGGATACCATTTTATCTTATGTTCAATGCAGCTCAGCAAGTGTTTTAAGGTCTACTAAGTTTAACAAATACACATCCACCCTGTGGATGCCAATATAAAAAAGTTACAGATGATGTAACAACACATTAAGAATCACAACACCTTTCAGGAACTCACATTTACATAAACCAGAAGCTCACAATATACAAATAGAACAATATACATATTTAAAAAAAAAAAAAAACCACACCAAAAAACCTATGGACAGCCTTTGTCTCAGCATTCTGGGGTTTATTATTTACATATAGGCAATGCTCATAAATGCAAGGACTTATCCACCATGCACATACACAGAGTATACAGTCTTTGCCCTGAGAGCCCAAGTGCCTGCCTTAAAAATACCAAGGTATTTACTATAGTGTTGGTGAGACTGAAAGCAATTGCCAGACTTCGGAAATTGGCTGCAGCAAATCCAAGTATCCTCTATAAACAGAAAAACAGAGCATCCCTTCAGCATCACAACACCACATACTGGAACTATGTGGAGTGAATCCACCAAACAATATGATCCTAATAAAACAGTACCAACAAAAAGTGCATCTCTTTGTCCCCTCATTGAAAAGGAAACAAACATATGAGGAACAGAAATAGCCTGGATATTCGAAACAACAGATGAACTAAAGACCATCCTAACTTAAAATTACAAACTAAGAACAGAACCACATGACTGGCACCAGTTATCCAGTAGACCCAAAACCAGCGCTGATTTTACAGCGTGACTCTCTTTCTCACATCAAGGTTACAGCGCAGCTCCCTCAGGCAATGCCCACCCAAAACCTGCTCTTTATTGTAACACCACTCCTTCATACTTGCTGATTAGTTAATGGTCTTTTAAATCTTTGACAAAAAAGACACCAATTCTTGAACACTTAAAATACACCAAGAGGCTGCACAGTTCTAGACAGTAAGAGCATGATGAGGTTGTTTTCACCGAACAAATTTGCTAACTCGTGATGCTCATCTCATTCACAAACAAGCCCAGCATGCAGACACTGACACTCCCCACACACTCTCCTTGCCCAGCATCAGAAGCAGCACCACCACGTGGCACTGTGGTCAGGGACTGGGATGATGCACAGCAGATGGGCTTGGAACAGGCAGCAGGCTCTGATCTTTCATACTTCAGATTCAGGTAAAAACAGTTTGAACTCACATGTGGAAAGGGTCTGTTCTCCAGATTGTCTCCCCTGTGGTACAGGAGCCCCTGGGTTCTGCCTGGAAGGTGTCTGGTAGCATAAGTCATCCCTTACTGGTATCACAGCCTTTATGGACCATAATCACAACTCTAATCCATGGTTTATGGGATTACGGGAAAGTCAGACCATGGTGGAGGGTGAGGGACAAAAACAATTGGCATGTTCCTTGCACGTCGACATGGTTGATACAATCTAAATATTTCCTAATATTAAAATCATGATCCTATCAGATCTTTCAAGGTCAGCAGGACTTTGAGGGAGGGGACAAGGTCCTCCCATGCACACTTCCCACTCTTGTTTCCCAGCTGGTCTGACCATCCACAGAGGATGGGATCTACCCACATGGGACTGAACCCTACCAGCAACTATATGTTTATCAGGGCATGATCAGCTTAAATTTATGCTTTCAATAGACGATTACAGGTGGGTCATCTTATTTATCTTTCTTTATATGCAGTAATACATCAGTATAGAATCTGAAACAAGTTAGCCTAAATAAAGAAAAGAAATGTCACTTGAACCAAACACTGCACTGTCACAGTGCCACCTAGAACCAGGACATGCTCTCTATTGCTCATTTTTAGCTCTCTGCACTCATGAAAAAAACTGAAGGGATGTCATCCACAAGCCTGAGATATGGGCCCAGGCAAACCTGATTAAATTCACAAGGCCAAGTGGAACTGCACCTGGGTCAGGGCAATCCCAAACACAAGTTGGGTGGACAGGACATTGAGAGAAGCCCTGAGTAGAACGTGGAGGGACTGGTTTACTAGAAACTCAGCCTGACTCAGCAATGTGCACTCAGAGCCCACAAAATAAATGTGTCCTGGCAGCGTGGCCAGCAGATCTAGGGAGGTGATTCTCCCCCTGTACTCCATTCTCATGAGACCCCACCTGCAGTGCTGCATCCAGTGCTAGGGACTCCAGCACAAGAAGGACATGGACCTGCTGGAGCAAGTCCAGAGGACGCCATAAAATTGATCAGAGGGCAGAAAAAACTCCACTGTGGAGACAGGCTGAGAAAATTGGGGCTGTTCAGCCTGGAGAAGACTTGGGAGGACTTTAAAGCATGTCCCAGTATCTAAAGGGACAGTACAAGAAAGATGGAGAGAGATTTTTTGCAAGGGCATGGAGTGAAAGGACAAGAGGGAATGTCCTTAAGCTGAAGGAGGGCAGGTCTAGATCAGGAAGAAAGCCTCCACTATGAGGGTGGTGAGGCACTGGCACAGGCTGCCCCATCCTGGGGCAGATGTCCCATCTCTGGAAGTGTTCAAGGCCAAGCTGGATGGGGCTTTGAACAACCTGGTCAAGTGGAAGATGTCCACGCCCATGGCAGGGGGGCTGGAATTAGATGATCTTTAAGGTCTTTCCAACAAAAACTATTGCATGATTATAAATATAAACCATCAAAGCTCAGTCTCCTCACTAGTCTTGTTTCTCAGGGGTATTATTTGAATGTCTCTAAATATGTTAAGGTTTACATCATCTAATTGCAAAAGGCATTGTATAAGCATTAGAGTCAAGTTATGACATTCTTACAATAGAATGAAGAGTTGATCCAATCAACAGCAGAGTTAAAAAAAAATAAAAGAAGTAATGCAATTGAAATGCAGCTATTTTTAAATATCTGTCTATTCCCTACTTACCAACTGGAGACACTAACCCGCAAAGGGGGAAATGAAAAGCTTTCTCACCCCCTCTTGTTTTTCAATAAGAAACCCCTCACGTTACACAGCTGTTTGCTTAATACAACTTGTTATTATAAAAGCTCAGAAGGCCAAAAGGTCTCTGCTGTGCCTGTCTTCTTTTTTGACTAACCACTCTGCATCATGTCACTCTACACAGTGTTGGGCAAATATGCATCATTTTAATTAAATTAAAAAGGAAACTGTGCTCTTTTGAGCCTTGCTATTGAGTTCATTTTAAGGAACTATCTGAAGGGATAGTGTTACAGATCACATGCATGCTGATGGGCCTGGAAAAAATGGACATAAAAACATGAGCAAATAATTCAAAGCACATGTCAAAAGCTAAGTTATAACACAAAAAACCAACCCGTAAAACATTTGAAGAACTAAATGTATTTTGACCTCTAAAGAATGGTTACCTTATGTATAGGAGACACTGAGTATACTAATTAAAATACCTTACAGAAGCTCATAGAGGTATATAAGCTCTCCCTAGACATAAATACACAGCACCTATCTGTTTCCAGTTCCTTCTCTGTAAAATGGGGCAATGATCCTTTTTTCATCTTTGCATGGTTCATTTAAACCTTAGCAGCAGAAGCTTTATTGTGCTATAGATTCATACAAGTCCTGACACAGCCACACTGTGATCTCTGCAGGTACTTTCAGGCTCAGTCCCTAAACAAATACACATGACAAAGCTTGTGGTTCAGTGAGCTGGGCATTTGGGGTAGCACTCCTGTTACAAATATCAGATGTCTTTGAAGGAAAGACAGAGCTGGAGAAAGTATCACACAAAGACCTGACAGTGATCCAAGATACAAATGGCTCCTCAAAAGACAGTCGGACTTTCTGTAACTAGAAAAAGGATGGAAAACCCCAGAAACTCTAAAGCATCATCAGCAGATACTCCCAGGACAGGACAACTATCCAAAATAACACTGAAATACGTCATTTATTCTTTTGCCATTCACAGCTGCATAATAAATCAATACATAAAGGTTGTAAGTAGCTTTTAAATTAACCTATTTGTTTCACTCGAATGCTCAGCAGGAAGCTTTACTGAAAAACCCTTCTGCCAAAAAAGCTTCAGCTACTGGCATTCAATATTATTTGTACTTCATTATCAAAATCAAATAACTGGGATTTATGCTTTATTAGTAAATACTAGTATTTTCTGGTTCTGAAATATGGCTGTGATGGCACACCATGGAATAGTCCATCAGAAGAAATAAATAATGACCACAAAATGACTTTGTAACATGTTTTGCTGTGGACAGAATTAAATTTAAACACATGAGAAGGAAAAGAGAGGGAGGAGAAAAAGGCCCAAGGATGCTGTCTAGTTGTTTTTATAGGCTGCTTCTTTAGTTCGATTAAAAGAAGGTGTGTGAGGCAAAACATTACTGAAAGTTTTAATTCTCTTTTTGAAGACCTGAGATGCTTAGAAATCACATGCAAAAGTCTCCACACTATGATAACAGAAGAATGTTTGATGACATAAGTTCAGATCGAAGGCACTACAATAAAAGAGACCAAACCACAGAAAGCTGCCAGTGGGCCACGTCTCCACTCTGGTTATGCTCCCTCCACGCAGCTCCATGCAGGGTATCAGTGAGGAGCAAGTGGGTGCCGTGGTCTCCACAGGCTTATGGAAAGACAGGGAAGGATCAAGACTGAAGTCCTGACTCTGCTTTATCACAGTGTTAAAAACAGCTGAGCCTCACCTAAGATCAGAGAGAGACAGCACCATGGGCTAAAACAACTGTTCCCCTTGGGAAGCAAGCGGACACTCGGGTGGAATGCTAGCACACACGAGGCACTCCTCCTCCCTGTGCCTCCCTAGGCTGTTGCTACAACTCATCACATAATAAAATATTTTAGTGCTCCATATTAACTTCATTGAGTACAACATTCAAATGAGGCTAAAGGAAAAGCTCATGCTCCACAGGGCAGATGTTAAGGCTACTACTGCACCGTCCCGGCATCTGTGGAGTTCCCATCAAAGCAGAGAATCACCTGAGATTTACAGAAAGTTGCAAACGGCACCAGTGCTAAAAACCTTCACGATGCACACTTGGGCTGCTTTATTGCCAACGTGTTAACCAAAGAAGCTGGTCAGGTATTTGTAAAACGCTGATATTATTTAACGGACAAAGAAAAAAAGGAAAAAAAATCACTAACTTAACATATCTCACCACGTTTAACTAAACAGAACAGGTTGAATCAATATTGAACATTTAAAAAAGTACCCACCACCCTTGAAACTCAGCAACTGAAAATGATCCAGTCCAACATCTGTGATAACAGACTGAAGTACATGGCAGTTTCCAAGTGAGAAACTCAAGGTGAAGACTGAAGAGAAATAGCAACCGCAAAACTCGCTTGCATATGCATGTCCAAACACCTGGAAATTCACCCTAACAGCATTCCCTAATGTTAATCAGGTGTAATAAGTTTGCCTTGCAGTACCAGGCTAAACCTGCTTCCTTATTTTGGTAAAAGCATGGTCTTACCTCTTTAAACCACCATTATAATTACCAAAGTAATTTTAAAAAAAATGCAACTTATTACCACTGGTTTTCCTTCCAGTACTTTGCACCCAAATGGAATGTCAGCAGCATGGAGACCACTGGGTCACCGTGTTTGCGTAAAAGTTGATTTTTGAACTGTTTTACACACAGGTGGCTTCTCCCAGCATTTGGGATTTTGATTTTCCCCTCCAGAAACAGCCCTAGAGACCAAAGGAAAACAAAATTCTCTTGGAATGTTTGAGAGATTAAATGTACCATAGGTTTAAATATGATAATTTGAAAGTACCAATTTTTTGAGAGCAGACTGGGTTTTTCTTATTTCTGTGTTGTTGCCTAGTGTGTGACAGGGCAGGAATGGCACTCTAAGATGCAGTATAGCCACAGGTTTCTTGTTTCCTGCCCTAAGCACTTACTGCACTAATTCATTTACTTGCAAACAGAGTGAGGATTGAGGAAGTAGAACATTCATTTCCTCCATCCTACAAGTAAGAAACCTGCCAGCTGAACAGACTAAAGCTGAAAATCCACAAATTCCTATGCTTGGCACTGCCCAAGTTCAAATGCCATCACTGGCTAGCACTGTGACCTTCCTGCTATGGGAAAAAACAGTCCACAAAAAGGTGGGCAGATTTTTGGTTTTGGAACAATGGCACAGCAATGGGCTGGTGTGTATGGAAAGTCTCACCTCTGAAACATCCTCTTCACTCTCTGCAATGCCAGTGGCACCACATAACTTTACTGAAAAACAGGTATCACATGACGATTTGGTAGCTGTCAACAACAAGCCAAATCTCTTCCAAGATGACACACTTAAAAGACAAAAAGATGCCTTGCCAAAACTGGCTTTTTCTACAGTAAAAGCAGACTGAAACCTGAAATACTCTGTTCACATGAATCACTCATATATATTGTATACATGGAGGCAGGTTTCAAGAATTGTTCCCTCTTTTTCAGGAAAACTACAGTGTTGACACTTCTGTTTTCCAAAATCTCTGTTCCTTTCCATTGTAGGTGCAATAATCCTGGCACAGCTCTATCCAGTCTCCACCCTTCTAAGGAATACAGTGGGGGCTGTGTGGGAATGTGTTTGTGAGTGGGTGGAAAATCCCATAAAACACTGAGTCAAGTCTCAGACAGTTCTGCAGAGACATAAAAGAATTGAAGACATCTCAAATCATGTCTATGGAAACTTTCCCTCCTCCCCATCCCACCAGCTTTGCTGTGTGTAGTTTACTGGATGCCTGCTCATCTTCACCTTACAAGTTGTGATGCTTCATGGACATTCAGTGAAAACAGCTGAGGAGGAACCACTGTTTTATCCTGGGATACAAAGTACAAATAGCTGTTAACTCTCTCTGTAAACAAAATATTATATAACCCATTCCCTACCTGCCCAGAGGCAACTCTCTTACTGGGTCAGTCATCCTGTGCTAAGATGTTAAAATCAAAAATACTGAGATCTGGTTTTAATTCTCTGTTCTTGACTTCCTAAGCTGTAGGGCTGGGCACGTTTCAGAGAGAGATGATTCTTTAGGGTTCATGTACTTAAAAGGGCTCAGATAGAAGCAAAAAAAAAAAAGAAAAAAGAAATCAAGTGCTGTCAGTTGAAACTGCCCTTTACACGCAGAGTACCCTTCTGATGCATAAACCTTGATAAATGTGGCTCTTCAGAACGAAAGGCTAGAGAACAAAGTCCCAAAGGAGCTTTACGACAGCTCCTTGTTTTGTGACTGTCTCAGCAAGGACACACTTCTCTGAATGAAAGGGATTTATTGGGGTTTTTTCTTTTTTTTTTTTTTTTCCCAAGGAGTGTTAAGAGCTCTGGTTAGAAAAGCATCAATCTTTGACAAGTTTCTTAATGTTTACAAAAGACAATGGAAGGCAGAGCTTCTGACAATATACTTTCAGTACAAAATTTTTGGCACAAATGCCTACAATAGACATTTTTATTTTTTTTTGAATAAATAGGCTGATCCAATTTTTAAGTGGATGTGGAGAAGCCAGTAATGTGGTTTGCTAATGTAGTGCAGAAGTTACCTCATTAATTGTTTTGATAATATACTACTTTTCCATTAGACACGAGTTTTAGTGTTACTGATGATGACACTTAAGGCATGACAGAATTATATTTGCCAGAGCTGAGTTTCTGATCATGCCCCAGGTCAGTCTTTGAATTTCTTTGGAACAGTTTACATGTGAAGCCAAATAGGAGTCTTATCCAGCTCTTCATTTTATCAGCTGGAGTTCCAAGTAATTCATGGAAAGTCAAGAGTTCTAATCACATTTGCATTCACTTGGCTGGCTGTCAATATAAGAATCACTCTCTTTCTTCTAAGAAAGATAATGCAGAAATCAGAGTTGGAAAACTGACATGAAAGTATAAGGCAGCTCACAGCATAAAAATTGTGTACCAATTTTCAGGAATAGTATCTGTGGTAGAGAGAAGTTATATCTAATCTTCTCTTTCACATGGTTATTTACCACTTGTTGAGCACTTCCCATCTGTTCAATGCTGCGGAAAGCTTTACTTTGCTTATCCACTGGTCTCTGGCACTGCCCTCTTTCGAGCTGAACATAATTTTTTTCATTTTTACAGACAATTTGACTCTATCTACAACATCTGGGTTTTGTGGCTGTGTCTACAAACTGCTTGGTAACAAAGCTTTGCAGCTGGACAGAAGACTGCATATGCTGAAATCATCACTGCAAAATAACGTATTATTTGAAGGTTCCGTAAGACAGGTTCCCCAATCCAAATCTCTGCTTGTATAACATGGAGTGATGTTTCCATAATATACACAAGCCACAGCAAATTGTCACACAATGCACTGTTCTTCTCAAAAGGTGCCCATCAGCTCAACTTTTTCTGTGGTCAGTCACAATTTCCATCACACAGTTCTACCTTTTTGTACTTATAATATGTGGCAATAAAAAATCATGCCAAGACTAAATTTGGCATACAAGTTCTGTCCAGAAGTAACCTCAATTAATCTTTTTCAGCTAGCAAGTGAAGTGACTTAGTAATTTTTAAATCACTTGAAAATGAAAGCTGTAGAGGTTGTGGTTCTAACCATTTTCTTGCAGCCACAGGTCCACACTTTCAGCACTCCTTACCTGTTCAGCTGAAACTGTTTGTAAGGACTCCTGAACCCAAAGGCCCTGAGGAGGCTTTGTGCCACAAAGGGAATTACATATGTTGCTCCTTGCCTTGCCCTAGAGAGGGAGGCTGAAGGAAGATGTTATAGCTGTATTTCTATGTGCTGTCCTGCCTGGAGCTCAGAATTGAAGGTAACAGACATGGGTGTTTCCCATTTGCACCACTGGAGGGGCTGGGTACAGGAAGAGGGATCTCACAGCCTTGATGAGCAATTACAGACACAACACGGAATCATTTGGAGTATTTCCAGGGAACCATACACAGGTGTCTATATTCATCACTCTTTCATGAACTGCTTATGGAGAATTAGACTGGTAGAAATCAGTCTTGCAAAGTGCTCTGGAACACTGTATTTTAACAAGACAGTCTACTACAATACTCACTCATTCATTTTTTTAAAAAGTAAATGTCAGAGAGGAATACTTCAAAAGTGTTTTTTTTCTCTACATTTCAATCTAAGTTCTGTGTGTTCCCTGCACCATTACAGATTTGCTGTCTGCAACTGTTTAGAGGCTCTTGCCTGCACTAGGGCTGAGCCTGCATCTGAACTCAACATCCACCAAGTTTCATTAGTGCATCCTAAGGGCAAAAAGGTCTTTGCTAATGGATCCTCCCGTGGGATCTGATCTTCACCCATATTTGAAGTGATTTGTTTTGCCACCTGCAGATTTCCAAGAACAAAGAAAAAATGAATTATCACTCTCAATATCTGCCCCCTTCTGATTAATCGGACATGGTGCATGTAAAGACTTCTTGGGAGCACTATTTGTTGCTATCATCAAGCCTCAGCTGGTCTCTTTTCTAGACCATTTCAAACCTTGCATACACTCCACAGTTCAGCTTTCCTGTTGCAACAATGTGTTAGCAATTAATATACAATAAACAAGCAGGCAATTGTTCCATTTCCAGGGAATAAAATCTCCAAGGACATAAAATTAAATAGAAACTATGCATCTTTCTCCATATCCTAAGAATTTAAAATAGAGCAAGCAATTAGCTCCCCAAACACACTATGTGGTTGAGGCCATAGTTAAACAGCCACTTCAATTTGACATATGTTTTTATGGCTTCTGAAGTCCTGTCTTCCCCTTACCTTTAACTATTCACTTCCTCCTCCTCCTTGGTGTTAGCAGTCTTCAGAGTTCAAGCAACCCCATGATAAGGTGGGCCGGGAAGCTGTCTCTACCAAAACCAAGGGGTTTTAGTTCAGTTTAGCTTTCAGCTGGGTCAGCCCCTTGATGTGACTCACTGTAGTGCCACATAAATGCCAAAGGAGAGGGTGAGATGAGGTGAGGATTGCATAAGCTCTGTGACTGCCAAAGAAACGCTCATGTGAGTACAGCCCCGGTCCCAGTCTTACTCCTGGGGGCAGAAATGTGAGCAGGAGCCTGCTTTCACCACAGGCTTGTTCTCTGTTGCTCCCCTTTGGCAGTGGCAGCCTCCCAAGTTCTCAGGGTCTGGAGCAGCTTCTCTGGGTAGCAGGATTGCTAAGAGGTGCTGGGAAAATCCCAGCACTACAGCACTAATGATTAGCACTTGTAACAAGACAAATACAACCAAAGGACACTGCTCCAATCTGCTGCAAGGCAAGTGAAGTTTCTCCTTTGTCAAGTTGGACCAAGGGCTGAAGGAGAAGGTTACGGGGTTGAGAAAATGGATCCTGAGAAGATGAGGAAGACAGCAAAATTAAAAATAACAACATGTTACACTTTCATTTGAAAATCTGTTCTTTTCCCTAAGCAGATCTTGTGCTCCACAGCCAGAGGTCACGAAAAGATGAGGATTTTCCTCTTGCCTGAAATGAATTTCACTTTGAGCAGGAAAAATGTCAAAAGCAGCTGACTGGCTAGTGGTTTTCATCTCTTTCAAGTTCTACATTGCCCTTTGTTCTGCATGAAGCAAGACTTTAGAAAGCCAAGGGAAACTGCACAAATGGTTTAATGAACACTGACTTAAAGGAAGTGAAGTGCATTTGCCTACTTGACTTCTTTTAAAATGCCACTAAGGCACACATTATTTCAGGTCACTGCAATATTTCATTTAGTACCTGTTAAAATGCAGCTACTCTCAGTATAATCTGTGTTACAGGAAGGAAAGTCTGGCTGAATGGAGTCCAGAATCACCTTTCTCTCAGAAAGGTATCTCAAAGGAGCAAGAGTGAGGTTCTGAAGCCCTGCTGCACGCTGTTTACAAACTGAGGCTGGACTGACAGCTCTTATAGAAGACTACTTCTCTTAATGGTGCCTTCTAGAGTCAAGGAAATACAAGTTTAATATAATAAATCTAGAGCTTTCTGCTTATCTGTATGTTCCACAAACTAACAGAACTGTTAGTATACTTACTGTACTTCACCAGCCACATCTTTAAAACAAAACAACTCAAAAAGCTAAGCAGGCAACCCTGGCTTCCTCACATTGGGACAATGTTCGGCTGTCCTGGGACCGCAGATTTACAGGCCTTCTGTGTCAATCTGACAACTACGGAAGACTCAGGCAGGGAAAAGATTTAGCTCTATAAATACTATTGATCTTCTCTTTCCACTGTCTGCAGATGAATTCAGTGTAAAAAAAAAGCACATAGCTAAAGCTGGAAAAATAGAGTTGGGTTTTCAGAAGTGCTCTGCATTTGTCTAGTCCTGCTCTAGTCTGAGCAGGTTAAGTCCCAAAACTGAGCGCTTTTGGAAGTCAAAACATGACTGTTCTGAGGCTCTGGAGTAATTGCTTCTTGGAGGAAGAGGGTAAGTACGTTAAGATGTATGACAGGCTACATAATAAAAACAGAGGTTGTGCTACTTTGCAAGTCTCAGGGTATGAAACTCAGCTGTTTTGCTCTGCACAGGCTCCCCTAACTGTTCACTTGGTTTCAATTCATCTGGATTTTCACCACAGAATTTTGCTTTGAGCTTCCAATTTGAAGACATGAAAGTTCTGCCAAAACCACATCACATTCAAACTACAGGAAACCATGAATTTGGCACTGTTTTGACATGGAAGCTGTAAACAGTGTGCAGGTTCACTCAAAACAGGATCACTGTCCTTTGAGTTATGAAACACAACAAAACTTCCAGCAAACCAGGTCAGAATTCTTAATTACTAAGGCAAAGAGAAAATATGTGACTTTTGCATGGATCAGGATTTTGTTAAATATTACCCCTAGATTTTTTCCTTTAGCTATAAACATATTATGCAAAGAATAAAAAGAAAAGTTGGGTTTCCTCCTTTGGTTAGAGTTAAACCATGATTTAGCTAATTCTTATAGCTATAACATACACATACCCTATTAAAGACAAAGTAGTTTCCTACTGGCAGCTTTGAGCATGAGTAACTGTAAAAACTAGAATTATAGTAGATATATGAATATGGTTTAGCTTTATGTGCAACATGATAGGTAATCAACTTACAGGCAACTTACACGACTGCTAGAGGAGCAAGCCTTCCAAATCAAAATCCACTACATTTTCAGTTGCCAAGCATTGGATTTTTCCCCAGGATTCCAGTTAGCAAACCACAAGGAACTTTATGAAGATGGAAAAGTCTAAAGTATGATTTTTGATTTCAAATCAAGCACTGCCTTAAGGAAATATGTATTTGTAAAGAAGTCACAAGTTCACTGAGGATGAAATGAAAACAATCTAAGTTTCCAGACCAAGCTTGAGAACAATCCAGATTCCAAACCAGAAGTTTGACTGCAGAGCTACGTGGAGGTGGTTTGACTGAAGTTAAACAAATAGGGAACAAAATGTAGTCATGCAAAAGAAGATTTATATTACTGCACTACCTGAAAGAAAACACAGTTTAATCTTGCTGAATTTCATTTTTACCAGGTTTTCCAACCAGACATTCTCAACGTCAGGAAAAACTCTGCAGGGATCCATAACACACAGAACTATACCTCAGGCATATCTGACCTGTCATAGAGTTTTCAGATGTACACAGTTGCTCTCGCAGCTTTTCCACATCATCTGGATGAACCTGTTCATACAAAGTGCTGCCAAACCATTCAGACTGTGGCTGGTTCAGCACAGGAGTCACAGAATCCGATACGTAGATCACTCTCCCCGTCTCAGCTGCAACTACAAACAGGAACCCATCTGCAGCCTCCAGGATAAGATGCTTCAGTTCCTTCCAAAGAAAGGATTTTATTAGAATGCCAGTAAGAAAAAGGAAGTAAATAAAACATCTGTCCCTGTCAAAGAATACTGTTTTCTTGTGATCTTAATGGCTGATCAAAACTCAGACAGAAACTTTCACTCTAGTACTGACGTAAAAACACAACCAAACTTGTAAGCAAGGCATAAACTGCTGTTCTTAATAACAAAAAGCACTTTGTTTTCCTTTACTGCCTTTCATCTGGTGATCATCTGGTGTACTTTAAGAAAATCAAGCAACTAATACTCACTGCATATTGTGTGATAGGCATCTAACATTATTAAAAAATAGATATTTCAGAGTACAAACAGAGGAAATGAACAGCTCTAACTCATATAGCAGACTCATCCCTTAATTAAATGTCTTGAATAATTTAATTGGAAAGAAAGCAACAAGGCTTTCTAGTTGGGTTTCCCCTAGCCCTCCTCAGGATGAGCTCTGTTTGTAAATTAAACAGTCACTCAGAGCCCTGACCCCACCTGGAGGAGTGGAAAGGGGACTGTAGGTCTTGCAAGCCAGGTCCTTCAGTCCCTCATCTTCAGATACTGGGTTTAGACACCCAACATCTTGAACTGCACATGCAAACAGATGTTTGTGTACATCAACCAGCAATACTACCTTTGCTTAAAAGAGTTTGAAAACCTCCCACAGGTAAGAACGACAACTACCACTCCCAATTCCTGGCAGACAAGCTTGAACAGCCTTTGGTGGCTTTCAGTGACCACCAAAGCTTGTTAAGATACTGCATCTGCAACTCAGAGAGCTCTGGACAACCTGAGTCCCATTCCACGTGAGACAGCTCAGCAGGGCTAGTTTGCCAGTGGTAGCTATTTGCTGGTATGGTGAGGATCAAAATCTGATAAACTCTACTAAGAAATGGGTAACTCTTCTCAAGGAACATTTAATAGACTGTCCATTTCTGCTGCTTCATTATAGGGAAAGCACACCAATCCTGAACCACTGACTAAACAGAAAACCTCACTGCACAGCTGGCCACACTGTGCAGGGGATAATATGACCACTTTTGCATACATGATTAGTAAAGTTGGAAGCAAACTCAGTCATTCTGCAAGATTAAAAAAAAACCCAAAGAAACTGCAATGAGAAGTGACTAGGAAGTGCCACCAACAGCCAGTGGAATGGCACAGTCCTTCCAGAAACAAACATGGGGAAAGCCAGAATACGCAGAGACGTGAACACTGAGAGGCCAGCAGCAGCTGCTGTTTCTCTAATAGAGAGAAGCATTGCCTCTGGCCATAACTTACATGTGTAATCGTTTCAGACCACAAAAATGCACATTACACCCATAGGACTTCAAAAACAATGGAGATAGTAGGAATTTAAACACAGTTTTCCTTCAAGCATTGGGTGCATCTTCCTTCTTCCATCAAAAATGTAACCAAGGAAGCACCTCAGCCAGTACAGATGGGATCCATCTCTGCCCATTTCAACTGCTGGGAACTTCAACATTAACACTAAACAATGTTTTTAACCTTGCTCTAACCCCCAGAGGGAGAGTCAGGTCTTTCCACACGGATTTTTACCTAATTTAGAGAATCTTTTTTAGGATGGGAAGAACCCAGATCTGGAGGTGAAAATTCCTTTCCGAGAGGCAACAAGTGACTTGTTTTTCAGACAGACAGACCTCAGTGCAAAAATGCCAATTTGCTTTTTCAAAGAGGAAGATCTGCCATAGAATTAAGACCAAGTCCAAACAGTCACAAAAAATTGATTGCATTCGCAACAGAGAAAACATTTGTTGAAATTCTACCTGTTCTGTAAGAAACGAAGGCTTGTAAGCTCCATCAGTAGATTTGTTTCCAGTGCCCCTCATTGACTTCATGTGTGAAACAGCCATCCGAAGAATTGTCAGCTTGTCAGGCTTACGGGCCAAGGCGCTGCAGGTGGGCACCATATCAGACAGCTCGGTGATGTACTGGGTCATCTTATTTCTCCTGCGTCTCTCGATTTCACTATGATTCTCCCTGAACATTTAAAGAAACACCAAACCAACAGAGAAGAGACATGAGCAGTGTAAGAATTCAAATTGGAGGCAACTAACTAATCACGATACTTCGCACTTCTTTTGCTGTTTGCACCCCAGGAGAGTAAAGTAAACAATTATTATCCCCCAGTTTACAGACAAAAAATCGACGCCAGACAAATATGATTTGTCCATAGCTGTGAAAAGAACCGTATTTCTAGTTATTGGCTTGTGGCCTTAATCTCTTAACCAGTTTAATCTCCTTAAGGACAAAAATGAAGTAGAAACATGTGAGGAACTGACATCTGCCAACTCCAGCTAAACTCCCAAATTTGCTGGGATGCATCTCAGCTTCCAGTCCTTGCTCAAGATGTTGGATCTGCTTATAAAAGGAGTCTTTTAGAGTAAACCTCTCACAAACAGCAGGATTTGGGTCAGTGCTGACTTACAAAAAAAATCCCATTCAATGACACTGAGATCTCTAGTCCTGCAATGCTCTTTGGAACATCCCACATCCCTGCAGGGAGTCACTGCTTGCCTGCCGGATGAGACTGCAGCACTGGGACCATATACAGTATAACAGTACATACAAAAAAATCCCAATAAATAAACAAAATGAGTACCGAAGACAGCAAGTAAACATCTGGCTTGTTAGACATAGACTGGAATTTATGTTCAAGAACAATCTACCACAGCAGGAAAATAACAATGACAGTATTTGATGCTGCCCAAGTTGGGCTGAGCTCCAGTGTTCTCATCCTTTAGAGGAAACATGTGACTGAGGTAGTGAGTCAGATTTGAGAATTCTCAAAATGGACAGTCACCAAAATCCATCAGAAATAAAGATCTGGGAGTTCAGTTTTCCCTTTCTGGAAATCACCATTGCTCGATCACTATTAAGGAGCCACACCAATATATCTAAAATGGTCCAAGTGGACCTGTGATGCTTCAATGCCTTGCACTTATTCTTCTCATACTGTACCTGTCAGGTGGCAGCTAAATACAAGCACACAACAGGTAGATGATGCTTCAGTTGTCAAAGCAGCATCTTCCACTCATTTCAATGAGCTGAGCATGGCATATTCTTGTGGGATCCCTGGCTGATCCAACAAGATGTGAGAGGTGATCACTTGAAGAGTCCACCAGCATTGACTGATGTGATAACACAACATTAAAGAAACTGCAACATTCTTTACACCCAACTGCTATGAAGACTGATCATGAAATCAGAAGATAGGCTTGGCACACTTTCTGGTTACTTTCAATAATGAAGCCTTTTCTTAAAATGCAGGAAAGAATCTGAGTTGTTGCATGCTGCTTCCTGAAACAGAGGAATGCATGGGCTTGCCCTGCTTTACAATGTGTATTCTGCCCCTGCACATACAGGTGTAACATGCATGAGGCACTGTCTCCAGAACTACCACTTACTTGTTAGGGCTACATGCAGAGTTATTATTCCTACTGATGCCTGTGGTTACTGTCTGATACTCAGGAAATCCAGCTGAGGGTGCCTGAAGTGACAGCCTCTGGCTGCTCAGTAAATTACAGCCAAGCCTCGCCTGAGGTCACTATCTATTACACTGTAATAGTGAACCCTCCATTTCACACGGCTGAGAAACAGCCTTTGTGTGGGTCTGCAGGGATGTAGGAGAGAACTGTGCCTGTGGAAGTTGGATCATATATACACACATGAGAAAAACAGCTTATGTGACAGTGCACATGTACACGGAGCACATGGGTGTACGTGTCAGCTCATACATGCAGGTAAATATGGACAAGGTGAAGAAAAAAAGCATTTTTACATGATGAAAGCTTGCTTTAAGTTCAGCATTTTCACAGAAGTGATGAACAAGAACGAGAGACAAAGAACAGACATATTCAACACACATTCTACATTCATAAATACATATTACATTGTCTGCCACTACAGTATTTTAGTACTCCTGAACTTAGAAAACAACCATTATACAGAGTAAGCAAAGAGACTGCAAAACTTCCTGAGAAGAAACAAATATCCCAAAAGCCCATTTCATTTATGATAATAAAAACTAAGAAGTAATAGCATGTTAATCTCCTGGCTGTGAAAATGTTCAAGCAAACAAAAACCCTGACACTTCCCTGAAACTTGTTTCAATTTAAATCCTAGAAAGAAAAAGAGGGGCTGTGGTCCTCTTCCAAAAGTGTATGTCCTAGGAACCCTGGCATTTATAAACACGTATACAGAACAAAGTCCTAATTCTGTCATTTCTAACTGGTTTTACATGAAAATTTTGGAGGGATGTAGAAGTTTGGAATACTGGGGAGCTAATTCAAAACAGCTTAGTGTTTGTATTTCCAATTTCAAGCCCTTTTTGGATCAACTATCCATTCTGACTTTTGATCAGTCAGGACAGCAGCATATAAAATAAAAATGGGGGCAAACCATATTTGACTTCTCTTTTTCCTACCTGTGGCAGCAGTACTTTGATGATCATCCCACCTAAACCAAAAGAACCAGCTCTCTAAGGTAAGGCACACATACTGAGATCTTTTGGACACGAACATCCCCCTCTTTTCTCTCAGCAGAAGAGCTCTACAAGACACGCCTACCTTGCAAATTTTTCCTTATCACCAGAGATTTGATCACCATCATACCTAGAAACAAGAGATAGTATGTCAGTCAACAAGGGTTACACATTGCATGGTAGTCAACACACAGCAGAAAGCAAAGAGGTTCACAACTGCAAACTATTACAAATAAAAAATGAGGGAATGAGAATGATACAGCAAAGAAAACACAGATACTTCCAAGCCACAACGATTAAAAAAGCTTCATTTGTATATTTTAAAAAGTAGAAGACATCTCAGTGGATTTATGCAAACACTTTGACATACATTAATTGCTTGGGAAACTTGACAAGCAGCATCATCACAAAAAACACCAGTGAGCTTTTATCGACAGCAGCCCACGAAATATTCATTGCTGTGTTGGAAGTGAACGAGCTGTCTCTGTTCCAGCTTGCAACCACAGCTCGCTCCATTCAGCAGAGGGCACTGATGGTCTACAGATAACACGGGCGGGCAGGGACACAGCTGAAGTGCAATGTGTTATGTAAGGGTGCCTTCACAAAAAAAGTTTTGCAGATATAGACACTGTACTGGATGTTGTGAAGACTGGCAAAGTCAGGCAGGCGAAACTGCTGGGTAAATAGAAGTGAAATTTAAACTGGCTTAAAACCCTAGAAGTAAACAGGTACCTCATTCCTACACAAACCAACAGAGGTTGGATGCCCAGCCAGGTATGTGCCGTGTATCACTAAGACTTTTGCCCTGTGGGACCAAAGTTTCACTGTTTCTGAAGCATTGTCCCAAAGACAGGCAGCAACATGACATTTCAGCAAAAAATTACACACTGCTCCTTTTTCCTAATAAACACACTAATCATTTGAAATTAGATATTGCTAGCACATTTACAGAAAGACACATTTGTTTGAAAAAGCTCTTACTTTTGGAGAAGCAAAATTGCTTGCTCCAAAACAGAAAATGTGGGGTTTGGAAAATACAAAAATAAGGCTAATGGCTTTTCCAGAAATGAAGAGTATTAGTGCTTAAGAATATTTAAGTGAGATTTGTATCAGAATTACACCTTTCTAAAATAATGCAATTTATTACAACAGCCTATGCAGGTCCCATGTAATAGCTAACAAAGTAATACAGACTGAATAAGCACATTTTTCTCTTCTAAAAAACTAATACAGAACTTTATTCCTCCTCAAATGAATTAAAACTAATTTTCAGTACTCCACCTATGCAAGTTCTTCATGAAGTTTCAAATTTTCCTTCCTCATTAAGACTCAAACACTGAAGACAAAATCTTAAGCAAAACTTCAGCTTGAAGCAAGACTTCTTTCTTTATGTTGCACTTAACACCAGCACCCTCCAAACCTTCAAGTGAAAATGCCATTTTATTCCACATGATTCTGCCCAGAGAACAGTCCAAAAACATTTCAACAAAAAGATTCAATGAGGAATGGCCACATGCCGCTGTGTGAGAAGCACATGCACACGGCTTTGGGTGAGGATGAGATGCCATGCAGATACCTGAGCTGACCTGGAAGTCCCTGAGAAGCAAAGTGTGTTACCTCACATGCAGCCCTGTACTACACCACTACTCCTGTGCTCCCACGAGCCTGGGGCTTGTCTACTCATCCTTCTCTGCCTCACTGGGCTGAAGATGCTCTTGCCTCCAACTACTGTTTTTTCCCTTCCAGCTGACCTCTCTGCACACAGGCTGCTTCAGGCACTTCAGTCAAAGCCAGCTGGGTTAGCTTAGACATTTAAACAGCAGTTCTTTGCTAACCAAATAATTTTGACTGAAGCAAGCTAGGAATCAGTCATGTGAGCAATCTGGAGAAGGGAAAGGTCCTAAAGAGAGAGACAGCACAACTAGAAGAGGATGTCTGAACATAGCCCTGGGTGTCTCTGCACTATTTTCCTGTACTCTCTAAAAAGAGAACAATCTGGGATCTATGCAGCATTTAAAACTTAAATATTGGATTTTAATCTGACATCTAAAATCAAGTGAGTCTAGGCACATCACAGTATACCTCTCCAATAAAAATAATGGAACTATTGACTTAACTCACCAGTAAATTTTGAAGGGCTGAAGCCAGTATGGAAAAAGACCAACACACAAGCACCTGTGTGCCTAGAAACCCTAAT
This sequence comes from Campylorhamphus procurvoides, assembly GCA_013396655.1. NCBI lineage: Eukaryota > Metazoa > Chordata > Aves > Passeriformes > Dendrocolaptidae > Campylorhamphus > Campylorhamphus procurvoides. The sequence continues at coordinate 149,957 of WBMV01007169.1, read as the reverse complement.
GGTTATGCAGGCACAAATCAGGCCCCATTTATCACAAATCTTGTTCCCTTAAGGTGTATCTTCTAGCAAATATTAGGACTAAGCCCTCAGATCACCAGTTTTAACACCAAGGAGAGGAATAGCTTTTCTGTAGATTTCATCAGCTCAACAGAGATGCTGCTGGTCTTGTCCAGGAAATTATATGGTCTCAGAGTGTATCTTCAGCACACTTATCTTTCAGAGTGACTAGGAAGATCTTGTTAAACCCTACAGTGACAGCTGTGTTTCAACATGGCTGCTGCTAGAGAGCTGCAATTACAATTTGGATAATCAGCAGTTACCCACAAGCCTCAAAGTATCTACACCCCTCACTGCAGCTGCTTGGTTTCTAATGAAAAAATGCAAACAGTGTGACCATTAATAGAAAGGAAAAGTGAAAAAATGGCAATGATGCTTTACAGCTTATTTCTAGTTTAGAATATTCCACATTAATTAAAATTTATTTTGTCAATTTTTACTATTCAGTTAGGCTTAATGGTACATTATGTAAAGCTCATTAATCTTAAAAAAACACAATCCACCTCTACGATCTGTCAAATTGTCTTAACAAGCAGTTAACATCTAAAATAAATTAGAACTAAAATTCCATTTTCAGTGGCAGAAAGACAACTTCAGCAATGTCAAATAACCAAAGTACATCTACAGCAGTCGAAATAATAAGCTAAACCCCACAAATTTTCTCATTTGACATAGCTGCAGAGTGAAATTATGACACACACTGTCAGCTTTATAAGCCAATAACTACATTAGGCAGATTTCTACCAAGATGCCTAATTTGCAGAGGAAGCTGATAAAAACAGTAACTAGAATTTGGGTCAAGTTGCTGGCAAGTTCTTCAGCCATATTCATACTGACTTTAAAGCATTAGTAGTGAGACAGCTGTCTTTCTTCACTGAGAGAGGTCAGTGATTTGGCCCACTCTTTGTAAATGCTCACCTTGAAAATTTGCTGGGCCCCTCTCCATCTTCATCATCGAAGTCCATTCTGTCAAAGCAAGATTTCCAAATCAGTAATCAAGACATTGGCAATGGGGCCATGAACATTCAAGAGCCTGTGGTTCTCAAACTTGTTTGTGTTTTGACCAGAGGTGTTAACGACTGTAGATTCCAGTCTTGCTCATGTTCTTCAGAACATGCTAGAAGTCGCTCATTAGCTGATTTATGTCCCAGACCTTCTTCATGAGTCAGTGGAAGAGACAAGCTCTTACTTGGGCTAAATCCCTGCCCTCTTGTTTGGCTTCTCCAGGAAGCCACGAAAAGGAGCCTCTTTCTTCACTTCTTACACAGAAAGACTAGGAAGATTAACTTCCTAAATTATACATCTAAATTAGTTTCCTGTGGTAGGCAATGTAATTGTTTCCCTTCCACTGATATGAAGCCACTACAAAGTTATGCAATAGCATAATTTTCAAAGCATTTTATACATTTTTATGCTTTCAGAAGAGGTGGACAAATACATATATCCTAATTACAAAGTGGTAATGGCTCTGCCATTAGTTTAGACTAAGAATCAAGTTGATACAAAATTATCATAAATAATAGATACTGTACTAGTGTATTTATATATATTCAATTATTGTATTGGTGTATTTATGAGAAAATACATTAATACATTAACATGATATACAGACCTTGATCGGTCACTTTAATTTGTGTAGCTAGCAAACCAGTCTTGTTTTACAAATAATTTTGCCAGATTTGTTTAACATGTTAAGCTTTCTAATGTTTCAGCATAATAAAACTTCACACAATCACAGACTCCATGTGTCTAACATTCTTCATATTAACAGATGTAAATCCTATTAAAGGCAAAACCCCTGCAAAGCAACAATGAAATTTATCTCAGTATTAAAAGAATTCCTACCAATTACAAGTTAAGATTTGCATGTTTGGGGTGTGGGAACAATGATACAAAAATACTCTCTAAAACTACATCAGCACAGAGAAGTACAAGTGCCAGTCAGGCAGTACTGCCTCGCTTCCTAACTGATAACCAAGGCAGATTGGCCCCTAGAAGATGTGTCTGAGTCATAGCAACCTCTGTATGACTGAGAAAAGGGCAGCAAATCAGCACAGAAATTGGACACAAAAGTTACAATAAGATTTTCCAGATGGTAATAGTGATTATTCAATTCTGGAGGCAGCAGAGGGAAAACCATTTTCCCCAAAGAGTCTTAAGAAAAGCTGCGTATTTAACTTGCTTAACTTTGATGCAATCATCATTTTTACTATAAATTACAACTTTGCTCACCTAATTACCACCAATTCTGGTTCCAAAGTCCATGACCCCTTCAGCTGCCTTGTGCAGAACACCACCGACCTCCAGTGGCCAGTGCCCTCTCCATGTCATGGGGCTGCAACTAAACCAGGACCGAGCACTCCTATCACCCCAAATGTCACCTTCAATGCTGACACCAGCAGCCCGAATTCCCCTTGACCTGATGTACAGACAATACTTGCAGCAATTCAACATCTACACATTATCATCTAGCCAAGGGTCTCCTTACCTACCTGCTTCTTCCCCACATACAATAATGTGCCTGCAGGTGACATTCCAGAACAAACTTTCAAGTTCTTTTAATTACAATGTTTCTACCTACACTGAAAACGTGAAAGTCAGTTTTACAGGAGAGCTGTTTGCTCATACATGAAGAGCACACTCAGACCAGCACTGGGCTGGCCCCACCTGAAACCTCTCACAAAAGCATTGCACCAGGCACATCCTTCACTGAAACACAACTGAGAGAAACCTTCAGTTTCAAGCTTTGGGGAAAAGGGCAGCAGAAAAAAATATACAGCTGTGGGGAAAAGCCTTTTCTTCAGGGATTTTAGGAGACGCTGTGTTAATTTGGGGCAGATTAATTTTGTAACTCCTTTCCTTCCTCTCCAGTACACTGAGATCTCATGCCTTGGTAGATAGGATTCTATGATTTTCTTAGCTTCCAGTCAAATACTCCAGCTGAGTTTTAAGAGATGGATTTTCCCCCAGAATTAAATATTAGCTGTACTGCATTTAGTCTAGTTTCTTATTTCTGGAATACAATCCAGAGAATTAGAGAAGCTGATGACAGGTTAAGGCTTGATCCTGCTGCCCATGTTGTATCCCCACCTCTGAAGGAGTACGGCAGACTAACACACCTATTTATGAAGATGGTTGGCTATCAGCTTCTCCCCTTAGAAGATTCTTGATGGGTTAATATCCATAGATAACAATTTCCATATTTACAGTGGGCTCATCACAGCATAATCTGAGTCCATAGAGTGTAACATCAGTCTGCACCAGACTAAATCTTTAAATAATGTCTTTGCTTTGTTAAACTATCCAAACTCCTTGACTTTAGGTGTTTGGGTTTTTTTAAACGATATTGCATTTGGAATAAAGTTCATAAAAAATCAATACTTGCAACGAATGCAGCAGCAAATGTATCTTTCTCCCATCTTTGTTAATAAACCTATTTCCTAAGTTCACTGTGCAAAATGAAAAAATCCTTTTGAAACATTAAAGAAAAAAAATCTCGGGTATAAAGTCATTGATTCCAATGTCCTGCCTGATCTACCATGTCTGCTTTACAATGGGACAGAGGGAAAGACAGTGAATCAGTTGTAACCTTTAGCAGAACACAGCAGAACACGTAAAAATAATATTCCATCAACCTCCTCATACCCTGACAGATAAGATCTTCTGTTTAGATAGAATATACTGCACATTAGCAAAACAGTAGAAGCAGCCTCCAAGAAGACAAATGACATCATTTCAGAAGATTCAGAAAGACCATCTTTTATCTTCATTTAAAATTCCCATTAAAAAGAGCTGCACTGTGCTCTTTTGTTTTGAAGAGACAGCATAAATCTTGTTTTCCTCTGTCATACTGTTCACATCAATCGTGAAAAGGCCTGATGTATGAGGTACTTATTAAAATGTATTTTCCTTAAAAGATGTGTGGGTACCATAAATACAGTGATAAAAATATTTTTAAAATTTAATTATTCTCAATTATTTTCATACAACCCCCACTCAAAACTCTCAAACAAGGTAAACCTGTACAGGTTAAAAAACTGAGATGGGAGACAATTTCAACACTGCAACAAAATTACTATGTAAAATTCCCAAGAAATGTCAAAATATGCTTGCCATGATTATACAGTGTAGGAAGGGGGCAGGAAGGAATGGTCAGGAGCAGATGCAGCTGAGAGGCAGATGGGGATCTGTACTACAGCCTTTTGTTCAGTACAATATTGGTGGGTACAAGGGTGGGCTGAGGTCTCTTCCTCCCCAGATTTTAACAGTTCTGGATCAAAGAAAAGACCGAAACAAAACAAATGCAACTGAAACCAAATAATCAAAAAAACTTCATTGCTCCCTCCCCAAGTACAGATAACTGAGGAAGGTGAAAGAGCCCCTTATTCACTAAAACAGGAAAGCCTAAACTAGAAACACATTAAATAAAGAACTGAGGGTGCATAAATCAAAGACAGTCATTGACCACTGCAGCACACTGTCTTATGCTGTCACTCTTTTCTATAAAGTAGTTGGTATAATTTATAGAAAGGAAAAATCTTTTTCCAAGCTGCCAATGAAGCCAAATGCCTACACGGCAGAAACACCTTCTGGATAGCCAATGAGTTTAAACTGATCTACATTCAAGTCCATACAGCAATTATTCTGCCAGCTTGCCTCAGCAATTATGAGAAAAGAAACAATTTTCAGAGATAACCAAAACTGGGAAAGCTGACTCTGTACACCAGCTCCATTCCTTTATGTGTGACACAAAGCATTCATTTCTAAAATGCCCAAGGATTTAGGTGTACAAAGTTCTGTCGCCAGGACAGTAATGAAAGGACCAAGTGTTAGTTGCAACTTTGTTCAAAGAGAAGCTTGGAGGAATCAGACACAGCAGGCATTCTTTCCCTCGAGGTCTGAATACACACACACTGAACATAAAGAAAAAATAAAAAAAAAATGCACACTCAGCTCAGGCTTGGGGAAGGGCTATTAGTTCAGAGCTGTGGTGCACAGATGAAATATCACCACCTGGGTATAAAAACAAATCTATACTGACTCACTGAATTTGCATGTTAAATACATTTTAAATGATTTGATTTTATGTTCCTCCCACCCTCCCCTCACTCCACCTTCTTGCAAATAGATGACAATACTTAAAATGCAACAGTTAGAGCATTTCAATTAATATCAAGTCAGTATTTAATATAATCAGAATATTTCACAGTCAGCAGCACCAAACCTTGGCAACGGTAAATTGCAAACTGCTACTCACAGCTGACATGGCTTATGATCAAAAAAGAGATCAAATATTCTGCAACTCAAAAGTACAAAAGCTTATCTATGTTAGGTAGCAATGAAAAGATGTTAATGCTTTGTTTTCTCTTCTGAGTGCAAGTTTAAAAAGGTTTTGTTCATTTAGCAGCTTGAAAATAAAAGTGTGATGCCTGTCAAAGACAGATTTCAGGAGTTTCTCAGACCAATTTCATACTGTTAGCTCAGCATAAGGACACTCAGTGAGAGCAGATCTCCAAATTGTTCTGTTCAAAAGAACCTGCCTCAGAACAACCACCCGGAGTGTTCATGTCACACCAACTTAGCTCTGCATTGGAGGCACAGACAACCTTCTCCCTTGTTAATTCACTCCAAAACTGAGACTCCAGCACTGCTACTTGAGCAGACACCTAAAACTGGCAACATACCTTGGCAAACAAGTAGCTCTCACAAGGAATAGTGTAATTTCCTTAGCAGTCCATCACTGAAGATTTCACTCACACTATCAACCCTGTTAAGCCCTACCAGTCTTATTTAGGGCCAAATATAAGATTAATCAATCTCTTTTGCAGACAGTCTCAGATCAGGTATCTCTGAAAAAGTATCACTTACAAACCAGTATTGTTTGTGATCAATGGCTGATAAAAACAGGTGTTACTAGAGAGTAGTTTTCTGCCCTTCTGCAGCTCTTGCTACACTTTTCTTCTAACCCAGAAGATTACTGTGAGTTGCCACAGAGCAATCAGATGTGGAAAAACTATCCCTATACCACATCAACCTCTGAAGTTCCCTGGTCCTCCTTCTTCTTTAGCAGAGCCCCCAAGCTTGTGTAAGGGCTGAATTTGATTCAGGCCCTTCTCCCAGAAGCAGACTGTGCTGCACTTCCAGCGAGACCCACAGTACCGTAGTCCACAATCTCTGAAGGGTGACTGCTTGTGCTATTTCTGTACCTGGAACTATAAAGAAAACATATTTAACAGGACTCCACTTAAGAGATTCCAAGTGTGACCTTCAGGTGAATTTGGATAAGTCTGCATATGTAATCTTGCTACTTTTATTCACATGATAAATCATTTTGAGATTAAAAACATGTGAGCAATATGCACTCATTACATCTGCAACAGTCACAGGATCCAAACTCCATTTCTGGACGCTTTGCCAAACCTCAAAGTCTTTTGAAACAAGAAAAACAAGAAGGCATACACTTATCAGCAAGTTTGATCTTGCAGGAGGAGCAGATATATTGAAGAGGAAAGCAAAACATCAGTGACTAATGTCATAATGTAATTTACATGCATAAAATTTACAGAATAAATGTACATATACATACTGGTATATTTTGAGTTTTACACTACCAGTAATTTTCAGTTCCAGACCTCAAACAAAATGACATGGCTTACCCAGAGCGACGCTTTCCTCCTCTGGAAGGCATGGATCCTGCCATTCTCACTTGTCCACTCGCCATTGGAGCCACTGGCAAGGCCACCGACCCAGGAATATCTGATGCCATTTCTGTAGGGCAGAGGGAGGGAAAGAGGTGGGGGAAATCCTTTAATCCACTACCTTCAAGGAGAAACCTGTGATGACAACATTAGAAAAAGGCCCTTTCCAAAATAAACACTGAAAGTTCTCCTTTTTATTTCTAAGGAAAAGTAAAGCACTTCTACCAAACCCCAGCAGATTCAGAGCCCCCCTACAAGAAGCCCAGTGGTGTCAATAGCCATTATGAGAAAGAATTGCAGGTAGGTACCTCTGTATTTAAACTGATCTAATAGTTCTCATTTTACATCTCCAAGGGGCTGTCAGATGAAGGCCAACAACCTTTTTGCAACAGTTGAAGTACCCTGTACAGAAATGCAGAGATGAATTCCCAAGACAAATGAAGCTGTGCATCATGGTACCAGGGTCCCAAGAAAAAGAAAAAAAAAAGTGGAATAAAAACCTTAATTGGCTAGATGTTTAGGCTAGCAACTGCATGNGAAAAAAAAAAATCTTCTGTTTTGCAGAGGGATCAAGAGTTTAGAGTAGAGATGAATTATCAGGTGACACTGTTTTTTATTATTTATGTTCTGGAGGCATTAGAGCACCAGAACGAACCCAGAGCTTCCTGCACTTCTGTGTGGTGTCTTGCAGAGCATAAGCAAGCCCAAAACCCAGGCTGATATTCATCCCTCTGCCAGTGCTCAAGGTTAATGGGATCCTCAAATCTCACAACTTTGATCTGAGAAACAGCAGGGACTCACCTCATGCAATGGTTTTCAGACCATTAGTGGCAAGTAGTTTTAAAACCTATTAGCAGTTCAATAAACTTCAAAAAAGAAAAGTGGACTATAACATATTTATACCTTTTCCTTCTATCTCATGGATCAAACATGTTTTTCCTCTGTGTAACTCTTATAAACTATATGAGCAATTATAACTTTTTAATGCAGATACACTTTATTCACTCTGGAGGTAAAATCTACAGCCAAAACATTTAATTATCTTGAAAGAAAATGCATCTTTTTTCCAGCTTTTTTTAAAAAAAAATTGGCAAGTTATCTGGAGCTACAGCTAAATATAATTACTAATGGAAAGCAAATCTGTTTAAAAAATCCTGCTATTTTTTTCCCAACAGATAAGTACAAAATAACTTCAATTATGGAAACAGGAATCCATGTTCTTTCATTATGTCTGGAGAGCGCTTCCATTTCTGCCACACTTTATATACATCCATTATGCAATATTATGCATTTCAAATAATAACACTTTATCTGTTCACTGATTTCATGAACTTCTTCTAGTACATTTACTTTTATTAACTCATTTTCAACTAAAAAGCAACAGAGTGATATTTTTTAACAAAGTCTGCAAGGCCAAACAGTGACATCTCTGCCTACAACTCCACACCAGACAAAGTCCCACTGTGGCTAAAGCTGCAGCTACACGGAAACACGTTAATGTACATTAGCATATTTCCATACAAATAAAAGCATGAGCATCCAAACAACAGTAAATCACTCTTTCCAGAATAAGTACCCTTAGCAGTCTAATGTCCATAATTCAGTCAGAGCATTGAAACTCATATTTCATGGACAGAACTGAAGGTCATTTTGAAATCCTCTGCTCACTCATTTATTAAAGCAGATGGTAAAAACCATAATAAATCTACCTGCAAAGTGTCCCTGTTGCTCAGAAACACATTTCAGTATAGATCAAGGAGGTCAGATTTTTTTAAAGTAGTAGTTGTAAAACAATTTCAGATAATCTCTGAGCATATTTTCAGAGAGTAAAAACAATAGCGTATCTGTTACTGTGAAGAGACATTCTTGTAACCACATTTTCGTCAATCTAAAACAAAGACAACGAAAAAGCATGCCAAGGGTTGGATTCATCTACCCTTAAAAAGCCCCAAAAGCCAGAGCTAATTATTTAAGGTTATTTTACAGATCACTAAAAACCTCCTTGCACTTCTATATGCATCCCATGCTTAGAGGTACCTCCAAAACATGTTGAGCAAACATCTTTCCATAAGGCCCTTGCTCTCACTGCTGACAACTCAGGGAGACCCAAACAGATATTTTTGATCATTGTCCAGTTTAGGTGGTCATGGATAGGCAGAATGAGTTGCTTTTCTTCCCTTATGTATGTATGAAGATATGAGATCTTTATGTATGAAAATATGAGAGGCAAGAGTAGCTAGCAAGTTCCAAGTAGGAAGGACAAACAGAAACTCTGTATTACTGATAAGAAAAAAAAAAGGCTAAAGGGATGGTCAAACTACCAAACCAGAGGCTCAGTTACGTCAGCGTCCAAAAACGCCTGAAAGAAAACATTCTACAACAAACAGATCATCTGTCTATCAGGGTGTAAGCCAAACAGTTACTACACAAGCATCTTGATTCTATAGAATGGCACACCAAAAACAGTGTAATACAGAAAGTAATTTCGTACACAAAATTGCCTTCACAGTCCTGGGAGAATGAAACCAAGCTCATTGTTCTGATGGCTCTAAAAGGAGCTCTTCAAAAAATTCCATTTCCAAAATATAAACAAGAAAAAAAAAAAAGAATCAGGGGATCCACTCTCACTAATCCACATGAAAGCTCAGATAAGAGGGCAGAAAGGTTCAGGCCATTCAAATCACAGGACTGTTCATTATGGAACAGTCTGAAGGTGTGACAAGCCTGCACATACATCAGTGTTTAAGACATCCAATTTACCTTTCCACTTCAGAGCTTCCCATGTCAAAGAGACACCAACCATTGTGTTCCCTACTGCTGCTTTCATGAGACCCTTGAGGGTGGACACACACTGCTAAGAAAAGCAGTCAGCTTTCCAGGATTTCTTTCCTGACACAACAGAATCAGAGCTTTGCTGATGGAGAAGCCAAGACAGTTGGGTCTCTTTCAAGCCACGCACCAAATACATCAAAGAAAGCAACTCCAAGAGCAACAGCTCCACAGAGCAGGGAACACCCTGAACCTGACCTGCCCCAGCGAGGGCAGCCAGAGCAGCACTGAAGCATCTCACACACAGTCTGGGTGTCCAGTGATACCAGAGCACCACAGGGGGACCTCAGGAAGAGAGATGACAATGTGACCCAGTGCTCAGCTGCAGCCAACAGGGTTTTGGAAGCCCTATCAAAGTGCGGTGGTTGTGCAGAAATGTAAGCAACAGACTGTGGCTGTAAAAACTTTACCCACAAAAGGACCAGCTCCCTCCTGAAGGCTGCAAGAACTTCTGGGGAGACAAAGGAATGGACTGGAAATGCTTCCCAAATTACTTCCATCTCTACTCATTCAAAAGCACATAAGAAGGGCAAGATCTTGATATTTTTACATTTATAAAATACATCTGATGAGAAAAGTAGAAACTTTGACATGTTGCCTCAGAAAGGAGGGCCAACCTGAGAAGGCAGAGCCAAAAGCAAAATCTGATGGAACAATCAGCTGCTTCTCTGACTAAGCACCTGAGAAGTTACCTGTCTCTGTATGCTCCAGAAAGAAAACAAAAGAGAGGTAAAAAGACACCTATAAATTGGAGTCTCAGAAATACTGTGCTAGAGAGGCTTTCCAGGGAATCTATTACCATAAACAAAACAAAGTGCATGCAACGGACACAGACCTAAAATAAAAAAAAATACAAAAAATCCTAAGAGTCACCTGCAATTGTGTGAAGTTACATCAACATAAATTCGGGGCAGTTCCAGTTACTTTACTAGAGCATAAACTAGTATGAAAGTCCAGCACTGCAGAAGCAGGTGTCAAGTCGGTTCTTAATATATATATATAAAGGACACACTGGGTCAAAAATCATAAAAATCATGTTCCAGGCTCATATAAACAAACCCACATCCAGACACAGGTTAACACTGATGATCACAGAAGTGTTTCAGCAGCAACAAATGTTAGGAAACTAGCTGTTCTCCTTCTCAGATTGAATGTTCCAAGAGTGGACTTTTCCTTCTGCCAACAGAAATAAAATAAGTGTTGCTTACTTCACCCAAAATTAAAATATGAGCATAAGGGTATCATTCTCAGAAAGTAAAACAAGGTCAGGCTGAACATTCATGAAAATCACCTATAAGCATCAAGGCAGTTTTCTGAACAAATTTATTTAAAAGATATTCCTTAGTGTCAAACAGAAATTACTTTTTGGCTGAAAAAATGCATTCAGTATTTAATTGTGAGGTCACAGAGTTACCTATGGATCTGCCAAAGGACAGCGCAACAAAACCCAGCACAACTCTCATAATCTTTAGTGAATACTCTTCCAGTAAGATGATACCTTGCAGCTCTTGTCTTACCACTGTCATGTCTGGGAGCAGGCCTGATTCTGCCACTTAAGTTCATCTGGGGAGCCCTGAGGAGCCACATTAATCCAAGGACAATATCAATGCTCTATGTAAAAGCAGCAGAATTAGTCCCTCCATTTCTGTCCAGAATTCATTTCACTGCTAAACACTCCAAGTTTGGATATTACACTTTTGTCCAGTGTGACAAGTAGGTCACGTCCCAAAATAATCAGGGATCTTTTTGAAACAAAAAACAATCTGCAAACATACATAAAAAATACAGGGATAAAACACAAGGTTTCACTCCCATCAAAATCCATGTTCATCTCAGACTCTGTTACATAGGTCTGCACAAGAAACAGCAACTGCTCTTCACAAAGCAAAACAAAAAAAGCAAGCTAAATGCTGCACAAGCAGACCATGAAAGTGCATGAGAACCACAAACAGCAAGAATTACTGGACAGTGCAACACGGCAGGATGAACCTGGACTTCTCTTTTCAGGCAGAGAACTATTAAACCATGGCTCTTAAGCCCAAACTTCACATTTTGAGCCCCACCCCAGACCCACTGCCTAAAACACAGCTCTAACTTGCCTTGGACACAAATTTGTGACCTGCTGAGCCGCCCCCCAGATAAGTGCAGCTCTTTGGCCAGGTACCTTCACAGCCCACATCACACAGCTCCAGGGCTGGTGGTCCCTGCCCTCTTTCTTTCCAGAAACCACAGCCAAGCAGCTGACTGTGAAGCTTTGCAATACAACCAGACTCTGTGCATGACAAGACTTTCTAAGTCCATCTTACAAAAGGTCCTGTTAATTACACTATTTTCAGCCACTTGAGCACCCTTGCGTACAAACACCAGACACAGACAGGGCCAGGTTTAAATCCAAATCTACTGAAGAAATGCTTTTGCCAGCTCTGAGAGACTTTGAATCTCTGACATTAACTTTAACGAACAGTTCCAGGTTTGCTATTACTGAGCATGCCCTCCACAGGACTCTTTTATCCTTCAGCATCGACTGTAATAAAGAGAATTGAAGTCAGAGACCAGCACCTGATTGAATGAAGGAGATTCTACTTTTATCAATACAGATGCGACAGATTTCCAGCCATTAATCCATAGAACGACTGCGATGTCAATCACCTCCAAGTAAATGTGGATCTAAGCCCAAACACAGCATTACAAATGTGCCTTCTCCCATCAACAGCACTGTACACACAGATTTTAAAATGTTCTTTTAAATATTCTAAGAAAGCAGATTTCAAAAACTTCTTTAGAAACTGTATTTTTCATTATCCTAAAATCATACGGGAATTAGATGCATTTCAGCTAAAAGGTTTTGATTGCAGTCAATTGCAAAGGGGATTTTCTGCCTAGCACAGAGACATTTAAGAATAAAAAATATCATATCTCTGACTTTAAAATATGCCAATGAAAATATGAAGCCATCACGTAGTCAAAAATATTTTGCAGAAAGACTAATGCTAAAAATCTAGCTATATATTTAGTCATTGCTTTTATGTGTTAACTACAGAGGTTATAAAACAGTGCTCACTCTCAAAAATAGATATAAAATCCCCCCATTTTCATTGTTCTTGATAACTCTGTTAATACTGTTTTACTCACGTTCCATTGCCAGACACTTTAAATAGACTCCACATCAAAAATATCTACTGTACAGACAGGATATGCAGAAAAGCAAAAACATTCCTTTCCATGCTCTCAACAGAATTACAATCACAAATAAATCACAAAATATAAGAAATCCCACCTTTAAGGAAGATTCTTACAAAGATGCTATTTCTCTCCTGTGAACAAAACCTTCTTGGAGAGAAATTTTATCCGCATGTAAGAAGAGTCAGAAACCTCTGGGAAGAAATGTAGCAGCATTGGTATTCTGCTCAGAAAATGTCATCACAGATCTGTTTACCTTAACTGTGGACCATGATTCAGCCGGTGACAACCGTCTTGCATACTGATCAATTTATTTGCAGCAAAATTACTAACATTTTCTACTTTAACCATTTAGGTTCTGGAAGCAACTACTAAGATAGGAAGGGCTTTTATGAATAACATATAAACCCTAACTAATTAAAAACTTTCCCCTCCAACACAATGTCCTGTGTTTTGGGGTCTGTGTGGGGGCCCATCCCCAATCTTGAAGAAAAACTGGGGCATATGGTGAGTAGTTACTAGAGAAACGTTCCCTTTTTTAAAATTAAAATCAGAGCTTCATCATCCGTCTGTATCACAGGTGAATGTTAAGAATACATGCGGGGAGGGAGATGATGCGATTAAGCTGTTGAAGGGCTGTTCAGCAGAGACAGGGACCGAGAATTTAAGAATGGTCTAACTGGTATACCAGAGGCCAAATCCAGCTAGATTGCTCACTGCTATTCCTGCTGTGACTCTGGAGGAGATGCCAGGGTTACTGACAAATCTAAGAGATGTCTACCACATGCCCCATCAGTAGACTAGGAGAGCAGGTTCAAAAGCCAAAGAGGTGAAATATTCTATGGTGCCTCCACACCTGACTCTTGTGTTCACACAACCCATCCATTGAGCCCTGGGAGCTCAGTATAATCCACACTTTTTTTGCGTGCCCTGCAGTTCAACAAAGGATGTGCAAAAGAAGGTGGGATGCAGACACAACTAGAAACAGACCCTGACTAAGAGGGATTTGATCTTCTTTAGGGGAATTCTTGCTTCAAACACTCATCTTGAGGGATAATGTGAAACAGATACCTGCAGGATAAGCAGCTGGCACTGAAAATCGGGGTCCTGTGAAGCATCCATCCAATACCAGACATGCAGAAACCATGGTACTCAAAAGCCCAGCTGTGGAAACGTCAATCTTATGATTTGCAAAACAAAAAAATTATTTCATACAGTACTATGTGATTCTAAATGCTATTTTGAAAATACTTCTTATTTTTATTTCCTATTTTCATGCTAATCATCTTGTTTATTCCAGTCATGTCTAGTAATTCCATTCATCCATTCCATTCCATGTCTACCCTGTAGTTGAGGCACAACAAGTTCCACAGACTTCAGGGCACAAGAAAAAGATGGGAACCACACCCATGCTCACTGCCTGCATGACCAGCAACCACCCATATACAACTGCATAAACTCAGAATAGCCTTTAGTATGACCCATAAGAAGACCTGAAGTCACACCTCTGCCCCTACTGCAGAGAATGTTATAAACTGAAAATTAAACTTGAAGCACAAACAGAAAATACACTTTGCTACTTAAATTTAGGTTGGAAAGAAGAGAAAGGGTAGCTGCTTTTTCATTCCTCCTATCTTCCTGACGAATGGCATGGCATCTATGTCGCTGCATTTTTCCCTGGCTATTTTTCCATTTTTTATTCATGATTCCTTGTTATCTCTTCTTGATCTATTCAGCCTCTGACTGAGGTGAAATATTTGTTGTACTCCCTCTAATAAACCAATACATTCAACTGCTGACAAGTCCCGCCAAACTATGACCATTCCCCTCAACAGAGGTTGCTGCAATTCAAAACCAGAAGGAAAGGCTAAAAAAGGCTTTAATGGCTCCTGTTCTGAAAGGATGTCCGAAGTCTTGGAAAACAATAAGCCCTCTCAGAATTAAACCAAATCTTGTACCTGCACTGAAGAATGAACTTGGAAGACACACTTGAAATTAAGTACCTGGTCTGCCTCTAAAGTCTGACAGTCTTTCTCACTGCAGAAGTGGGGTCTTCAACACAAGCAGAACAGTGCTCAGGTGTCCACTCAACACCACCACCACAATGGACTGATGCATTAGACGAAAAGCACTTCTCACATTCAAAGTCTGGAAATGCATGAGAAAGTGAGCTAAAAGCAAATCCAAGGACCTGGGGTAGACTCACATTGAAAACACAACCTGAGCCTCCAACACTTGGCAAGTGTCTCAGGTATAAATAGTCACAAGTGGGAAACTGCACATGCAAATTGGGCAGGGAAGTAGGGCAGCAACTGTGAAAGGCCACTTCTCAAAGAGGATGAAAATCTGGCTTTGAAAGGCTGTTTCAGGATTGATGAAAACATTATTAAAAGAAGGGAGGCAGGTTCTTACCTTACATGAAGGGTCACAATCAAACTGCAGTCAACAGCAGCAGGACCATTTAAGGTGTTTTAATGTGCACCTAACTGGTCTTCAGCCATTATATACATGATCATGCACTGATAAGACATAATTCTACACTTAATTGTCTTCTGCATTAATCTGCCCTGGCTATATTGACATTATTTTGATTGCTATTAGTGACACATGGCAAAAGCACTACGTAAATTACCAAAAAACAAAGCTCCCTGAACTATGCATCGTTTTCATTTGAAATGAACGGTGACTCTCTCCTTCTTTGACATTTTGTATTTGCCAAAAATAACTGCATAATTTTAAGTTATGTGCAAGAAACAGAAGGTAACATTCAATGTTATTTTCCATATTTTTTACTTAGCATCAGACCTAGCAAATAGCGTATATGGCTGTTCTGTTATGCAGAAGTGCCCAAAGGTGACCCACTAATGAACTCACACAAACTGTGAAAGCACACACCCAGCCTGGGCAAACAAACACCAGGAAAAAATAATAAACTGCAATGACTTTCTTTCAAGTTTCTCAGAGACACATCATGCTCAGTCCATTAATTCTTCATTTAAAAAGGCTGTTTCATTTAGCTTGTTTTGGTTGGTATTCAATTAGAAATTCATGCACAGGACATTTTTTACCCTTTTTGAAACAGAACACTTGCGGTATTTCATCCAGTAAAACATCAGGAGGTAAAGTGGAAGCTGCAAGACCAGCTGAAGCTACACTAAAGCCAGGCACAATAATACTGAATTAGGCAACACACCTGCACATGGCCCTATCCCATGAGATTACCACTAATTGTTAAAAGGGTCTGGTAAAATCTGTTGCTCAGTAAACATGCAAAGAGCCAACCAGGTAACTCTCAACTTGCTCAAGTGCAAGTTAAAAAAAAAACAACTCACACCACTGTACCATCAGCTTTACTGTGACCCCAGTTATGGATGTGTTCTGTCACATCTGCCTCTGTATTCCTAAGATTCACTGAGACTGGACTTCTGTCTACACAGAAAGAAAAACCCTCTCATCCAACCACCCCTCATCTCCTGCCTTGCACAACATGACATCCCTTGCTGGCCACCCTCACATATATAAAACAGAAGAGTAAACCTGAACTTCTCCCACTGCATTGCTTGTCCCCTCTTGGGAGCCACTCCACTCCTCAAGGGCAATGTGAAACTGTTTCAGCTACAGTTAGATAGTTTATCTGTATTATGCCATCATTTAAGGCTTCATTTTCATTCATCCATATTCAAACTAACCGTATTTTAAAATAACATTTCTATGATTTTCTATCAAGAAGTCTAGTTTTTTACTGTCTATCTAGCAATTATTTTCCAGCAATAGAAGCTGGTTTAGATTTCAAACAGTACCAGTGCTTGATCACAAATCTATTTTGTTTATGTACAAGTCCAATTGCCAATTTATGGAAACTATTTTGAAATTGCTATTAAAATACTTACAATGATACACACAAGAAAAAACCCACTAAGATCCATAGTGTAGTTCTCCAGAGTTTACATCATAACAAGGTGACAGTGCTTTTAACTCCTAACCACTACATAAAACTTACTCAACCTCTGTAAGTATGCAAGTAAATTAAGCTAATTGATAATTAATCTGGCTACAACATTGATCAAACCAGATCTTAACCAAATGAAGATCAGGGGCAGCCTAACTTTCCTAGGAATCCAGTGTCTTCCCTCAATGATTCCACTTTTTCTCTCTCCCCAGAAATTCACAGAATTCACATGAAAGTTATTGCCAACATCACTTGTCCACATTTTCTCTTAACTACAGTAGAAGTCACCTATCACATTTCATGAGCGTGCAAGGCAGTATTTATGGCTATAGCCTCTGGTTCACATTAGAAGAACTTTGACAAGATATTTCTTAAATAATGAGCAGAGATGTTTTTCTGAATACTTTCCTGGTCCTGTCTTATATTGTTTTCATGTAAATATTCTTATAATCCATTTTCATTGAGAAAGCATTGTCTAAGTTCACAGGCACAAGTATTTACAAAATTTATTCTAAATTTAAAAATTTGAAAATCCAAGGAGCCAGACCAAGACAAAAGTGGTTGCACCTGACCTGCTTATTACAGCAGAGCATGGGACAATCACCAGGAGAAACATTCTCTAGTCACCACCTTATCAAGCCAAGTCATGAAGGGGCTGATTAGGAAGCCCACAAAAGATCTGCACATCCTATTTCTGAGGAAGTGGTGACTGTCAAACTATGTCACACCAAATCCACCACTATGCTGTGGCAGTGGCCCACCAGCTGCCCTGCAAACCACTGACCAAGCTGGGGTCAAAGACCTGAGGTCTTTGTGGTTCCCCCCATACAGACCAAGTACAAAGATATAAAATGTAGACCACTCTGATTTAAATTATTCATTGAAAATTACTTACTCGTGTCCTTCAAATGCCTTTATTACTTATTACAAAGATTTTTAAGTGTGCCTCAGAAGAGTATGTTAATTTTAAATTTCATTCAGAACAGCAACTTGCTTCACCAAATACTTAATTATCAGTATATTTACAGTGTCCTTGGGCACTGTTTAGTAATCAGAATGCTATTGTTTTCATTAAACAGCATTCTATTGATAGCACTAATGACTTCAGTTCTGCTTGATCAACAAGCAAATGATGCTTATTTGATGTTACGATAATTAATTGGCCTTTCAGGTGTTTCCACACCCCAATTTATTACTAAGGCTAAGAATATTTATGTGAAACACCTTAAAAAGAAAATCACTATTAATCACAAAACACGTTCTAAAAATAGGGTGTGGTTTAATACTTTTTCCTTTCCTCCCAATTTCTAATGCAGCATTCTCTGTCTAAAAATTGCAGGGGGGTGGGGGAACCCCTGCATTGAACTCCAAAACCTCAGCCTGAGTATAGTAAATATTCTGTTCATTTTATCCCTTACTGAAGTGCCTATAGGTCAAAAGAGATTTTCTGATTAAGATTTCTTTTGTTTCTTTTTCCCTAAAAATGGGAGCAAACAACCAACCTCACTCTTCCATAGGAGCAACGAGGATCAGAAACCTTGTATGACTCAAATGAGATGCACAATTAAACAGGTTGCTTCTGCAATCTGTTACTCCAAGCCATCACTTCTCCAAACTCCAGGCTCAGGTTATGAAACACTACAGCCCAGCCTTCAGACCATGGAAAAGGGCTGTGGATAAGAAAATTTGAGATTCAGATTAAACTGAATCTCAAAAAGGCACCTGGAAAGAGTCCACCAGTCTTCCCACAATGTTTATCTGGCACCTCTCAGTGATCTGAATCTGTTCAGTTTAACCTCCCATGAAGGACAACCTTCAGAACATCTTCTCAAGTCCTAACTATTCTGATACACCCACCCATATTAGCAGCTACCCTCACCTTTGCAGATGAGTTTCCCAAACCATGAATTTCTCTGCAAGCAAAAAAAAAATTACAAATTTTCTACCTTTCACTGTCCCTTCACTAAATGCTTTTTAGAAAATCCTGCCTTTCGGGTCACTTCACATATTATATCTTTCATGTTTGTAAATAACAAAAAAATAACAAAATAACAAAAGTTCACAGGCTTTTGGAAGCTCAAAGGTAGCTGCACCTGCACTTTTTTTTTTAAATTCTAGAATTTTTCATTCCTGCAAATGCTTCAAATAGCACACCACAACGTTATGGTATATACAAAATATAAAATGCTATCATCTGCTGCTTAACTCTAAGATTCCTTTGTGTTACTTCAGTATTACTACACACCCAAAAATCTGTCATGAATTTTTGAAATTTTTTTATGATTGACTTCTTCGTAGAGCTATTTCCTGAACAGCTTTTATAACACTGGGTTTCATAGTTTGCTTTCCAAAATTACCAATTTTAAAATAAGACAGAAAATACTGTTTCCAGGTAGGCTCTGCTAGACTTTCAATAAACAATCAGTAATGGCCAGGCTCTTACTGTGTTTTCAATACAAGAAATTCACAGAATACATGAATTCGCTGGATGTTCTACCAGTGCACTACTAAACAAAGAAAGCATATAACAACAAAGCATTATTTTTCCATGTCACCATATTCATATTAAACATGATCTGACATCCATTACAAGCCACTTGTTCCCAAAAGTATACAGACAGTTCTGTGGATATATCAAACACAGAAGTGAAGAATGATACTGAAAAAAGCCTCACTGTAAACAGACTGGATGTTTGTCAAAAAACAAGCTTATTATTTGTCTGTAAATATTGACCAAACTAAGGTTTTTGCTTCGCTGTTTGCTGACTGAAGAGCAGCACAGACAAGTACACAGGACACACAAGATTACTCTGAATTCCACACTTGGTGATCGGGTTCCAGCTACTAGAGGGACTTCACGGAACAAGGCAAACAACTAGTGGCAGCCAAATGCATTTAGCAAGAAATCACTACAAATACTTTCTCGTTATGTTTCAACATTGGAAAGAATCATGATTTGATTTCTGAAAATGTATTTACTTCCAGTGACAGCTCACTGACTTAATTTAAAGTACAGTTTGAGTTAACCACTAACCAAATACCCCCATATAACACATTTTCCTGATTTTTAAATTCAACTTGCAAATGCACAATGAACACTTGAAAACTATCTCAGAATTTTCACTCAGTGCAACTGTATTTTTCACATAGTTTGATCATTTCTTTGGTGTATGAAGCAATGTATATTTTGCTCTCAATCTTAACAGAGACTGTAACTGGATGTGAACAAACTAATGCATTTTTGGAGGCAAATTAAGTGTGGAAAGCAACCATAAGTCAAGACAACAAGAAATAATTTGTAGAACCTATATTAATATTTTAAAGCCAGGTGGATTGTTGCTAGTTCAGCACTGAAATAACTATCCATCACATGTATATTTTGCTAAGGCACTTAAAAAGCACATTATCCAAGTATTATATCTACTCTGTAAAGAAAATACAAATTAATGGTTATTCATGTGCCTGGAATAAATAGTAACTGCTGTTTCCAACGAGAAAGATGCTATATATTCTGCTTTTCTATCTCTGCTCCTTCCCAAAGGGAAAAAAAAATTTCTGCTAATCCAACATAAATGTGGTTGCAATAAAAGTCTATTATTAAAACATTACCAATTAGTAGATCACAATGAAAAAAAATATTCTCTGCTTGCTCCAGGATAGGCACTTCACACTCTGCTACAAATATGTCATTTTATAACAGGCACACATGAAAAAAGCATCCCAGAATACACAGTTATCAACTGGACATGCAAACTGGAGGTAAGAGAAATGAAAACAAAAATCACAAGACTCAACTGTGGCATGGGAATGCTACTTGTCAGAGGTTCAGTAGGAAGTCTGTAGTAAACCTGAACCCTGTCCTGTGCCTGTGCCATGAAGCTGCCTTTTTTCCCTGGTCAGTTCTCAGACATGAGACACTCAGTGATGTACATGAAATAAACAGCCGGTTTGTAACAGCCAAGAATTTTCCTGCACAGTAACAATTTATTGGTTTTTGAAATTCTTATTCATAATCATCATATCCACTTTAAATTTAGCAATGATGAAAGAACATTTTGTCCTCCAGACAATCTTGAAAAACCAGTATCAACAGCGGGGCTTAGGTGGAGACACCAGGAGCTCTGGAGCTGAACTCTGACCTAAACTCATTAATCTCCACATGGAACACTCAGAGACGGAGCCAAGACTCCTCATACCCTGGACCATTTACCACATGTATGCCCTTCCTAGAGCAAAGTGAGGACTGGCATGCTGCCTCTGTCTTGTTCAGATCTGCCAAGGGCAGAAAGGCTTTCGCACATCATCAGTAGATGAGGCAGAACCAATTCCTTAATGTCATATCAACCTTTTCATCTAAATCGTCAGATACTACTTTAGAGAAGGAATAAAGAGGCATGTGCCAGCTATGAGACTAATGAATAGTTTTCCTCAAGCAAAATATAATTCAGCATGAACTTCACGTTAATGTTCTTTCCACCCACTCACACATCTTCAACTGATTCTACTCAACCAAAATGCCAACAAGGAAAACCACCCATCTTTTAATTCAGCACTTGTACACCAGCGGTAAGATTTCATTTTACAGCGCCATCCTACGGCTGCCTAACCTCAAGCACTACTTATATATTTACTTGCCTCCTTTTTTTAAAACATGTATGGAACCTGGAGGGAGAAACACAAGTAACAAAAGGGAAAAGTCTGGAGAGCAAAGATACTGACACTGGCAATTTTCACTAAAATGAGACCATCGTAAGCATCGGTCCCATTTACAGTTCAGAACCAAAGGGTTCTGAAGCAGAAGGAGGACACTGCCAAAAAAAAAAAAAAGATTATGGTTCATTTACTTTAATTTCAACAATGAAAACACATACTTTAAACTTTCTCTGGTAAGCAAAAATACGCTGCAACTGAGATGCAATTGCTGTTCCCACAAACCTGATTGCACAGCAAATTAAACCTCTTTTCTTCTTTTTGTTTTTTTCATAAACCAGAAACATTGCCTATTTTAGATGAAAACAAAAAAATTAGCAGAGTGACTTTTAACTCCAGAAACCCTGAAATCTTTACATAGCTCTACTAATTTGCCATTGTACTGCTAAAGTCACTGAAAATCTCATTTAAAGGGAAGTTTTCATTATACAGCCTTGTTTTATACTGGTCAAACCACTACTCATTACAGAAAGTGCAGAACAGTTTCAACGTGAGACAGCTATATGCAGAAGGCCAGGGGACCTCTTAAAAATGCTTAAGAAAATTACAATTAAATCTGAGGAAAGCATTGGTGTTCCCACACATTATGGTATGAACAAAGGAGTAGTCATCAGAATGGCTTCTCTTTTCCCAAATTCTCTCCCAGGGAAGCCTTCACAGACTGATGCTAAATGAGCTGCCTCTCTGTGGCTGGGAACACGAGAATTTAGCATTTCAAACCAAGCTTTTCTAGCTAAAACTACTTCAAGTCTTTAAAGCTGGACTCAAAATTGAGCTAGGGAACTTTGCTTGCAACTTCACTGGACACAACACAATGAAAATCCAGCTCATCCTTGGCCATGCTGGCTCTGCAGAACCAACAGCAATAAAATTTTTTGTCTGTTAAGATGAACATTACTCAAAGGGCAGTAACACACAGTAGCTAGGGCCACTTTACAGCTAATTTTATTACTAAAATCCACTTCCCACAGCTACTGTTACAATCACAACCTCATTTCAGGGGTTGACTTCTGCCACCTGCTGAGGGTCACTGTGCCTTGGGCAGATTAACCACTTTGTATCTGGCAGAAGCCTGGCAAATTAAAATACTAACTAGACTCATACTCACATGGTGGTCAGCCACGTAACTTCAGCAGCCTGCCCCTCCAGGACATTACTGAAAGACTTGGAGGCATAGCAGATGCAGCCTGTTATTTATTGCAGTAGTATGGGAAGACTGGGGATGCACTTTGCAAATCAACAGTACAGAAAACAGACGACAATCTGCATTCCCTAAAGAAGTAAACGCTAAGTTAAATAACATTTGAGACTAATCTATTCATAAGAAGTTACTTTAATTCTCCTTGCATTCAAACCAGTCAGTTTTATCCCAAGTTTTAGAAGTATTTCCATTCCAGTTTGGTTTTTCCATTCAGATATTACAGGCAATACAGTTTTAAAATATATGCATTTCAAGGTCATTTAACAGCACACAGATGTCCACCTACCTTTAGTAATACAAAGAGCCAGCAGTAACAAGCACCTAAAATGACCTACTTGCATGGAACTGTGTTCTGGATTGTTATTGGGAAGCAACTAGAGACCATTTTTCAAAATCAGGCCTGCATGTTCCTCAGAAACAGGTTTTGCTTTTACCTCTGAAGAATACAAATATGCAGTGTTTTTGTTCTTTGCAGCTCAGTGATTTACTGGCATGCCTCTTCCCATAAAATATTTGCATATATCTGAGAGTCAAACTGTTCTGATACATTCTGTGTTTGCCAGGAAGTGAACGCTTCAGTTCAGTGTAACTGAACATTTAAAGAACGACAGGCACCAGGACAAATGGCAGCATAATTAACATACCAATGAAGAGCCAGTTGTTAATTACTATCCATTTCAGGCATTTTGTATGAGCAACTTACCTGAAAAGCCTTTCCATCTGCATGCTGGCAAAGCCAGTAATTAAACAATTCAACACCCCTTTTCCTTGATTTGAAAAAGAATTATAATTATTTTGTATGATTCTATTTGTCAAATGCAGATGACATTCAGATGAGAAAAACCTGCAGCAGCCCAAATGTAGGCATTCAAAATGAGTATTATGAGCTGTCCTTGAACAGAACAGCAACATACACACATCTAGGGCAGATGCAAGCTAATAGAGTCTCCTAATATGAGCCAACTGATTGTACCTTACAGTACCTGCTGGGTTAACAAGGAAGGCAGCACCGTTGCTACTTATTACGGAAAAATACCACTTTTCTCTAAGGAGGACTTCAGATGCTCCCTGCAGAACCGAATCTGAATTTATAAGCTGCTGAAAGATTTGGGAGTAGCACCAGTACAATGCCAGGATTCATTTACATCTAAACAACACTAAGTGAGAAGTCAATACAAAGCTCAGCACAGCTCCACAGAGAAAATATGGTACTTAGAGGAGTTGTGAGAAAGGTAGAGGCACCTAAGTGTGAAAAGTAGGATTGAAACCACAGGACAGAAATACTAAAGACAGGCAAAATGGAAATAAAAGCTGACAAAAAAGAGAGGAAGCAGAAAGTTTAGAAACAGTCATCAATACGTAGAGTAACCAAAACAAAGGATTTCTCTTTCTCCCTGCGCAGATGGCTTTGCTCAAGGAAAACCAGTGTGTTTTGGGTACAAAAAAAAAAGGAAATTACATCTATCCTGAAAACAGCTTCTAATTCATTGCTGATCGCATGGCTAAAGACATTAATCCATGTAAACAATAAAACTGAGATATATTTGAAATTTTGACTATCCAAATTAAGTCTGAATCAGCTCTTGTTCAAAAATTCTGTTTCTTATTGTAGTTTCAAACCACATAATTTTTGCACTTTTAGGACAGATTTTGCTGGAATCCTGCAACATTTTGTGACAAAGTAGTTCTTTCTGGAGTAGTTAAAAAGTGGGTATTTGGTCCATGTGGGTTTATTCAACACACTAATTTTTTATGTGTATTTTTATTTTAAACAATGGAAGGCAAAGAATGATTAAATTTTTTTTAAGTTCCTGCTTTGCTAACAATGTGCATATATCTTATTTGGATTATAATCAGAAGGTAACTAAAATGTACATAGGCAGCCTCACAAAATTTTTCTTTTCCTCGCTTGACAGAATGATTGATACAGATGGGGTGACAGGAAATGCCTTACAGCTGAACAAAGAAAATACTGTTAGCAAGAAGTAAACTGTAGCAATGGTTTATACAGCAAGCGCCCACCCACGACTTCTGGAATGTCAAATTTTTTGCCTTTTTTGCCTGTATCGTCCAGCAGATCTCATTTTCTGCACAAATGATGTTACAGAATAGTGAAGTAACACATCTGTCTTCGGAGATTTCTTTTCCGCATAACCTTTATGAGAACATTCTTAACAGTCATCAAAGACTGTAGCTTAGCTTGGTGTCTGCATGGTTCTGCATCCAAGGCAGCATCTCTGCACTCCACAGAGCTGGCCAGACAGAACTGCTCATCCTGAGCTGATTCATCTGTCTCCAAACACTGCTGGCCAGCCAACGACACTTTGCTATAGATAGATTGGAAAATCTGCCACAGATCTATAACAAGCCCCAAGATCTAAATTTCCATCTCTTGTACTCAAGACTCCTCTTTCCCTTTTCTCCTGCATATTTTAATAACATTGTAATTTCTGCAGGTAGCACTGAATTAACGCATTTTCCATCCTTGCCTGTCAGTTATGAAGCATGAGCCCCCCCAAATTACTCTAAGCGACATACATATCTGATCTTCACAACCATTTAAGCATAATCTCTGAATACATCTTCATAATGACAGACCCATTTCTCTCCTCTTAATAACAATAATCACTACATCAACAGGGTTATTTTGCCTACTTTGAAAAGGCTATTTTTTTTCCTTTTGCTACCTAATCTCTATTGCAATTTTCCTTACTGGTGAAGAAATCAGCAACACCATATGGTATTAGAGAAATCAGCAATATCTCTTTTGTTTCACGTTTTTATTAGAGGCATGGGGAAACATTATTCTACTTGGAAAAAATATTTTGAACTAACCACAGGCTATGTATGCAAATTTAAAATAACTATTCTGTGATAGAAGAGATATCCCAAAATGAACCCTTTTGTATGCCCTATACCTATATATTAGAATTACCAAAAAAATGACATTTCTTCAGTGACAGTTACTGTTCAGAACACAGTCCTGAAGGACAAAACATTATCACACAACAATTCAAGAGGCACCAGCAGCTCATACCACAGTTTGACTGGAACTAAGGACCAATCCTGCAGTATAAAAACTATGAAAACAAGAAAACAAAAACATCTGCAAACTCCCATTAGCAAATGAGTATTCTATTTCTGAGACCTCTTTTTTCAACTTTATTTTAGAAAGAAAACTACTTTTTTGCATCCCAGAAACATCAGAACTCACTATAACCTCTATCATTAGAACACTCCATTTACTCCCCAGGATGCTGTTAAATTGATCTTTTAGTTTACTGGATAGTCTGTATTGTAATGAAGGACAGAGCTGCAACAGGAAAACACAACAACTTTTGGGCTATGAGTTGAACAGACAATTTTGAATCCAAAACAAAGTACGTCTTCTTTTTTAATGATCAATTTTAAAGCTGTATGACAGCTGAAGAAAAGAATAGCCAGACCGTCAGCTTCAGAAAACTAGGTCCTTATGGGAATATGGAAAGGGCAGCATCAAGAAAATTCATCCAGAGCACGAGTAATCTCAGTAACTTGAGTGCAAATGCAAAACTGGGTAACAAATTATTTGGTTCTCAGAACGTCCAGCTGAAACAGAAGAATTACTTGTCTCCACTTAACTCCCAAGTCAAACACATACAAAACAAAGCCAAGCTCCCAGAACGCAATGAACTTGCCTAAAATGAATGCAGATGCAGGGCTGAGTTACAAGTTTTCGCTGATATGACCCGAAATTTGCTGTTAGCTCATTACAAATTGAAAGTAAAGAGAGCTTATTTAATCATCTTTCCTCAAGTTACAATCCCATTTTTTCACAATTTGAATTAGCTATTGGCTAATTGGCTAAGTACCCCTCATGAGCTGCTGTGGTTGTAACAGCAATGACTTGAGCCCCAGCAACTCCTTTCTTTCATATCCCACTACCTCAAAACATCTCTAGTAGATGCCCTTTTGAGGACATGCTGTTCTCCATACCTTTGGATTTTGGGGTCTCTGCTTAAAAAGAAATCACTAAAAGGAACTTTAGGTATTATGTGAACAACCCACTTATTAATTTTTTTCCAATTAAATATAAGAATACAACCCTAAGGATTCACAAAATCTTAAAACATAGCCAAAAATGCATCCTAAGGGATCTTCCTTCTAAGGTAACTACAGACAAATTCTAAAATCCCGTTATTTCGCCTTACTTGACTTTTGAGTTTGTGGCATTTTGGCAATAAATAGGGATACCTCACCAGAAAGAACTGAAAGGATACAAATAGTTCATTTCACGTCACTGACCACAGCAGAAAGTTGCTGCTCACACATCAGGCTGAGCCAGACTGGAACTCATCACCCAAGACCAAGTAATGTCTCAGGAAAAGAAAATCCTAAATTCATTAAGACGTTCATGTTTTCAACCCAATTTAGCTAATACAAGAACCACCACATCACATACTACACACAAGTTGACCAAAATTTGACCCCAAAGTAGCAACAGTTGCAGACAAAGTTTGCCTTCCAAAACTACATACATTTAAACAGACATGGCACTAAGTTACTTTGCTGCAAGCAGTAATTTATGAAATCCTTGTTACACCTCCACAATTTTTTTTGTTCTTAAATCTCATTTAATATGCCAATCTTATTTCAGGAGGAAATAAATTAACTCTGATGCTTTGTGCCAATGCAGATGAGCTTCCCACACACCTGTATTGTGTTTCACACTCCAGTTAGTCATCCAGATTACGACAAATGAACAAAATACTGCTAACCTGATCCGTTCCCAAGGCTAAGTATGCAAGAAGAGGAAGCAGCCTATCTCACACAGCCCCCCACTTTTGTCAGTGTGATGACCAGCTGTAGCTGTGGGCAAACACCTTCACCAAAAAGAACTGAGTTCAGATCTAACACAGCCCAGGAAGCCCACAGAGATGGCCTTACTCCCACCACAATTTGGTCCCTGACACTGCAGTTCCCCCGAGCCCCAGCCTGGACAGGCTCCCAACTGCTCCCACTCCCATGAACTTCCCAGGAACTTCTCTCCAACTCAAACTCTACATTAAAAAAAGATCAGTGGGAAAACAGATAAATAAATCTGCATCCAATGCAAGAGACACGATGCTGGTGCAGAGCAGTGCATGGTTCTGTACCAGGGGATCCTACATTGAAAGACTTTCACATCCAGAGTCACAGAACACCCAGATTTTCTGTCTCTGCTAATCCCCATTCCTCTATCTAGAATATGACTAAAATCACATGTATTTGTATTGTGGTAGCTGCAAGTTAATGTCCTGCCTAAATTATCAACTGTTATTAGAACCCCAGACAATTGCTTAATAAAAATTTAATCATATTGTAATTTCTAATCATCATTAAAGATGCTTAACAAGTTAATCTCTCAATTGTGCTCCCCTAACACTGTGGATCAGAAAGTCAACTGGCACAAGGCAGCATAGCTTCACCAACACTAATAGGGCTACCTTTGTGTTACTCCAGCTGAGGATCTGTCCCCAAGAGGAAACAGTGGGATTAAAATAATTTTGCTACAGACTTTGGCTGTTTCTCTGCACTGCTCTGCAATTAATCAAAATAAACAAATAGCAAAGGCAACAAATTTTGACTTTAAAAAACCACAGCACAAATCAAGATATTTCACACGTCTACCTTCTGCTGTCCATGGTAGAGCAAATGCAGCACTGTGCTACAGATCAAAGGCCTCCTCTCCTCAAAGCTCAAAAACTCCTCATTTTGACTTCACCCATGCAAAGCTACATCTGACAACACTCATGCAAGAGAATGTGGGAGGATCATTAGCAGCCAGAGAGTTTGTCTTTCAGCTCAGATCTGTCCCAACCACTCAGACGAGGAGGGAAACGATGCTCTGTAACCTCAGCCTCGCAGAAGGAAATGCTGGTTCACTTGAGGAAACCAAAACGTTACCTCAGCCTTCCAACAAACCATCAGTCTGTGCTTTGGGAGTCTGAGGACGACACTGCACATTAACTTTCACTGTGTCAGATGCACAGAGATCCATACAGACAACACACTTGGCTCTTCTTCCCCTCTTTATTTGTTTCTTCCACAATCCCATAATGCTCTCTCCATTCCCAAAAGGATCACAGGAGAACACTGGTGAAGCCCTACTCTGAGGCTGCTCAGAGGTTCGTGCACACTGTACCTCCTGCAACCACATCTTTCTGTGGGTTCAGCTGCAGGCAGGTGGAAACAAAATAGAAAAGGGTTGGCACAAAACAGGCACTGGGCTCTGCTATAATTCAGCAGTTTCAGCACTGGCCTCTAAGCAGACAGGGCTGCTCCTTCAGTGCATAGCTTGGAGGAGCAGATGGGAGAATGGCAAACCAAGTCCAAGTCAAAAAAGGCTGTTTGTATCCTCCTCTGTCTGCTAAACCTCTCGCTAACTCTACTTGTGAGTGCACAGCGTGAAACCCTCCATTATCATGCATGGCATGGTATTCTGGAAGCTAAATAATATTAATTTAATAACCTTCCATTAAATATTGATTTTTATTTCATATGTAGAACTCTAATATTAAAACTTAATATGATTGACAAATATCAGTTCCTGCTTACTTTACTGACATTTACTGAACCAAATTAATTGTTTATATCATAATATTTACTTTCAGCATGACAACTGCACTACCAACTACAGAAGGATTTAATCTAATGAACAAGCTTTACACATTAGTTGGCATTTACTCAAGCAAGCCATTAATTGTCAGAACTGAACCCAACTCTACAAAAACTGACACAATGCAACCACGTATTAAAACAAGTAAAACTGGAATCAACCTTTGATAACAATATTCATTAGTACTGAGCCCAGTGCAAGACCCTTTGTCTCACTTATTTTTAGTGTCAGACACTTGTTGATCCACACTAAGTAGACCGAAGTGCATCTCCAAAATAGGTAATATGTTGTTTCATCCAAACTCACTTTATTCCATCACGCACTCAACAAAACTGATGTTGCCCCTCACACGCACCCAATGAAACACCAGGGAACGTCCTCCCTCACGGAAAAATTCAAAGGGAAAACTGTTATAAGTTTCTTCTCTTAGAGTACCAACAGAAAATATTTACTGCGTCCTTTGGGAAGAATAAACAAACACCGGGCACACGCCGAGGTGCCCTCAGTCAGTTTCCACACGCTGCTGTCGCTCCACCAGCCCCACAATGACCCTGCCGGCAGGGAATGCCCGTGGGCCCCCCTGCCAGGGCAGGCTCAGGTCTGTGTCCTGCCCCGCTGCCCTCCTGCCCTGCCCTGCCCTGCCCGCGATGCTTTATGTGAAACTGCTCCCTCCTGCAGGGCCGGACGGGGGTCCCGGGGCCCGGGGGGGATCCCAGGGCTCTGGAGGACTCTGGGGGGATCTGGGGGGTCCCGGCCCGGCTCTCCCGCAGCAGCAGCCCCGGCAGGCGGAGCGGTGGGACCGCCCTCCATCCCTGCCTCTCTCCCTTCCCTCCCTGCCGGGGCCGCGCCAGGCGGGGACGAGCCGGGCTGGGGGCGTGTTGTGCGGCGGGGCCACCGGGGGGGCGAGGCGGCAGCAGC
>WBMV01007169.1:0-118760 GCA_013396655.1 Campylorhamphus procurvoides | reverse complement strand
GGCGGCAGCAGCGACTCACCGGGAGGGTTCACCGCCGCCGGCGTTGCCATCCTGTCTGCGAGAGGAGTTCAGGCGGACGCGAGCGGGGCGGAGGGAGGGCCGCTCCGAGCAGCCCNCCGCACCGACCCGCAATGCCCCGCACCGGTCCCGAACCCACACCGCCCCGCACGGGCCCCGGATACGGCCGGGCTCGAACCGGCACCGGCCCCTGCACGGCCTCGCACCGGTCCCGGACACGGCCGGGCTCGAACCGGCGGTCCCCCGGCGCGAAGGGCCCCGAGGGAGCGGCCTCAGGGGCATCCCGCGCGGGCGGGAGGGAGCTTGGGGAGCTGACACAGCCCCCTAAAGTGATGGGGGAGCTTGGGGAGCTGATACAGCGCCCTAAAGCGAGGGGGGATCTTGGGGAGCTGACACAGCCCCCCAAAACCAAGGAGGGCAGTTGGGGTGCTGTCCATCACTGCCAGAACTGAAGGGGAAGGCTGGGGGCTGCTTGCTGCCCCCAAAGCCGAGGTGAGCTGTGGGGTGCTCTCCATCACCCTTTAAACTGAGTGGGGAAGGTTGGGGAGCTGTCCATCACCTCCAAAACTGAGAGGAAAGGTTGGGGTGCTCCCCACTACCCCTAAAACCAAGGTGAGCTGTGGGGTGCTGTCCATCACCCTCTAAACTGAGCGGGGAGGGTTGGGGCGCTGTCCATCACCTCCGAAACTGAGAGGGAAGGTTGGGGTGCTGCTTGTTGCCCCCAAAACCAAGGGGAACTGTTCTTCACCCTTTAAACTGAGTGGTGTCCATCACCTCTGAAACCGAAGGGGAAGCTCGGCGTGCTGCCTACTGCCCCCAAAGCTGAGGGGTAGTGGTTGAGGTGCAGCTTGCCCAGAACCGAAGGGGTGAAGAGGAGGAGCTGTTGGTCAGCATTACCGCCACCTGTGTTGTCCCCAGACGGTGACATCCCTTCACCCCCGAGGTGGCGATGTCCTCTGGGAGGTGGAAGGGGGACAGAGCCCTGCGAGTTCATACACCTCCAATCCTTGTGTTTCAGGAGAGCCATTTCTGTGGTTCCTCAGGATGAACACACACGCTGGCATTGGGCAGGTGTGCTTGGGCAAGCCCTAGATAGAGCTTTTTTGAGGGGAAAAGGGTAGCTGTAGTGTCATCTGCACATCTGACTGTGAGAGGGAAGACTTGGTGCTTCAAATAGACAACACTATACAGAAATGTCTTAGTCCCTTGTTAATTTCATGGAATTACAGAGGAAAGTGTGATAACTCTTGGAGTTCTTTAAAAACCTATGCAGGAATTCGGAGACATTCTGTGCCCCTCCAGGTGGAGTATATGAATTGTATCTTATTCCTCTAAAAACCTTATTTTGCCTCGCACTGCACTCACATTCACGCTAAGTAGGCAACTGAGCCTTGATAACTTGGCTCACATTTCAAGCCTTTCCATTACAAACACAAGGACAAAAAACACACTTTTAATGAAATCGGAGATTTTTCTCATAATCTCATAACTCAGGTCTTTAAGGGGGGAAAGGGAAAAAACAGTATCATGGATTTGAACTGCAAAATTTCTGAAAAACCATTGGTGTAATAACTGCAGAAGTCATGTGTAGTGTGTGTGTAATACTGGGGAAAAAATAATGAATTTTGATGGCTTTGTCATCCCCGTGGAATGCCACAAAGGCCTGTTAATCTTTAAATGCCTGCCCATGACTCTGCTCAGTTGCCCTGAACAGCCCTGCAGAAGTTGATGGAAGCACTCAAAATGAAAAGCTGCAAATCAATCCCTTGCTTTGCTGAATGAGTAACCCAAACCAGATTATCCATTAAGATGTAAATCGGCAGAAAGATGGGAAAGCATGGAGGCTGTGTTTACTCATTTCCTGTACAGGAGTTTAATCAGAATGGCATTAAATGCTCCTGGTTATCTAGAAAGTTTACTTTATCTTTGATTTATTGTGCTTTTGCCTATCAGATGTGGAGCTGTTTTTCTGAGCGTCTTACTGCTTTAGTGCCTCCTGATGCTGTAGAGCTTTGGATGCTCAGTAGGCAATCTTAATTCTTATCTTAAGGCATTAACCCTGCTAATACTAGAAGACTGTGTTAATATCAGCAATTTTGTAAATACAGCTTACTTCTGTTCAGATAAAACATTGTGATTTGAGGGAATCTTGGTCACAGTATTTCTAGACCCTCACCTTTAATGAGGAAAGCAACATTTGGAGTGACTTACTGTGGTGCAGTGTCATAGCTCAATTCCTTTCGGTTTCTATAAAGTCTGGTGCTCAGATTGCACAATTAATGCTGCTCATGAAAGCTTTTCAACGAGTCTCCATTATGTCAAGTTACATACATGCAGAAAGGTTAAAAGATCAAACCCCTAATACTATAATGATAGTAAAATACCTTAAAAAGCCATAACTTAGAGCATTAGGCACTTCTGAAATGTCTTCTGAAGGCATTTACAAGTATTCAGGGGTTAAACCTTATCTCTCCCTTACCAGAAAAGCACTAATATTTCTTATTTCATTTCTATTTTAGAGATAAGGAAGCCACCCTCCCTCCCTCCCTCCCCAAAAAAAATCAAAACAACCAAACCCCAGAGATCTGACAGTGTGCTATCACAGCTTTCAACAAGCGTATGGAATAAGTCCTCAATAACTGAATATAAACCAACAAAACTATTCCACTGCCTGTGCTGTCCCCGTGTGTGACATCCCTCGAGATGTTAGATTAGCCCAGAAAGAGCACATTACAGCCAGGGTGTTTGATGTTGTGCTCGCCTAAATAAGACCTTAGGGCTTAGAATGGAACAGGTTCTGTCAAATCTAGTGTGATTCAGACATAATTATGCAAAAATAAAGCTTCTTTTCTTTTTTGTTTGCTGTGAGCTTTGTTGACTCTCTCTGTTCAGTTTTACATGCAATTCTTTGTTCACTTAAATAGATTAAGGAATAAATTGATTTTTTTTTCTCCTCCCCATCTTCTTTATCTTAATAGGCAGTATTAGCAGAGTCTTTCAGAATCCCTGAAACAATCCATAAGTGAATGGAATTATTCTGTCTATCTGTAATAAACTACTTCCTTGTTATCTTGTCCTGAGCCTTTCTGTATCTCTGGTGAGATCTGTAACACTGGTCACTGGAGAGATAAACCATCACTGCTCCTAAAATAATGTTCTAGTTATGGTGGAAATGCATGCTCTGTGTTTTACTTTCAGTGTAATGCAAAGAACACACACATAGTAAAGTAGGAAATCAATTTATTTACTGACTTCATGTTGCTCCAAGTTCATGCCAAACTGTGTACGTTGAAAGCCTAATTCCTGTGAAATGGGGCTCCTCACAACAAAAGCAGGGACAGAGCTGGGCTCTACCCTTGCACTTGCAGAGAGACTAAACAGTGCTGTATCAATACCAAGCACAAAGCAGGATGGATGTGCAAGACAGCAATATGCAAACTTTAAACTCTTGCCTCACAACAGGGAGTTTGTCACCATTTTAATATAATTACAAACAAGTCTTGACATGATGTGTAGCAACAGGAAAGTAAACGAATTAAGAAAAGTGATTTTTACCTCAATCTTGTTATTATGTACCAGAGAATGTCTGTTAGATGCCTTTACAATGATTGTTTCCAATTTAGAAGGCTATTACCACTGATAGTGCTCGGCATACATGTGTATCCTGCGTGTTAGCTTCAGAAGCAGAAATATATCAGTTGAGCATTGCAGCACACTGAAAAGGTTCTCCATTAACACCTTTCCTTTCAAAGCTAAGCCATGTCCTGCCAGATGGAAAACCTGGATGTGGTACCTTTCTATGTGTTCATGCCATGCAATGAACTAATAATTTCTAATTTTTATCTTTTTTAATAGAGAAAAAGTAGGGGGGCATATTACTTCCTTTGAAAAGCTGAAGTCTTTCCAAGATGGATGTGAATGAGTAAGGTCCAGAAACAAAAATCACAAAAGAGAAAGGCAATAAATTGAAGTAAATGAGATTATATATTCAGTGCCAAAAAGGGATAATAAAGATCTTTGGTGTTTTTTACCAATACAAGTTCAGTTTACTAATAACATTGAAAAACAAGGTCTGAAACCTTGAACCTACAGTTACCCAGTAGAATTTTCTTTTCTGGGGACATGAAGAAGTGAAATTTCAGACACTTTAATACAGTATAATCAAAACCAGTGCCACTTTAATAAAGTCTCATACTTTAATAAGACCTCCTAGCTACATTCTTTGATCTGTGTTTCCATTGTAATTGAGTTAATATATTACATTCAATTTATCCAAAAGTCTTTGATACTTTGGAAGAGTATGATATATGTATATTAAGCAACACCATCCACCCAGGTACTTGGAACTGGAACATTATGTGCCCTTTTTAATTTGTTTCGTCACGTACGGGTGACCACACTTGCCTAAATAAGCTATAGAGAAAATGATGAAATTTAAAACATGAACTATCATAGGAAGGTCTTAAAAGCATTTGTTAAAGAAATTACAACCTTGTTCTTTAAACTATCCCATGTAATTTAAGAGAGAATTGTATTCTTCCTATAAAATGCAATAAAATACCTTGATAGGAATGTGTAAGTTATATTAATCTCTATTCGGTCCTGGAGGTATAGAAATGTAATTTCTATGATGTTCTCTACAGCTATTGCTGTTAAATTCTGTCGTGGTTCCCCTTCAGGGAAAATGACATTGAGTATTAGAGAAACCCTTCTAAAGGTGAAATGGCTGTGGCAGATGTCTCTTACCTAAGAAATGTAACTGAGATCAGACAAGTGTTCCTATGCTGTAGAAGTCTGGACTAGGAGCCGAATACCTGACAGTCACCTTTTATCTCTTAAATTCTGCTCTAACATTTCAAGCTACTTCAAAGTTTGTATAAATTATATACATAAACAACCAAAATTTAAACAATGAAACTTGATTATAAAGCCTAAGAGAGGAATAGCTGGTGCAAGCACATTAACACATAACCTGTTTTCTGTACAATGTTTACTAAGCAGATTTTATTTTATTTCCTGATATTAACCTCACTCTTTGTCAGAAGCACTGCCAACAATAGACATCATTAAGCTGATAGAAGCTGTTGGTGGTTACCTGAGGCAGAACTGACCACACAGCATCTGGGAATATAGTTTTCACAGTGCGTACCCAATTATATCGCTGAAATCATTCTGTGAAGAGAATGAGTAAGAAATTAAAATGCAATAAACAATGCTGGTCTACTTACATAAACCCAAGACATGAACAAAAAGATAAATCCCAGAAATAGCACTGGGGCCTGAATCAGCAAACTGACACCAAGATCAGAACTACGCAAGTCAGGCATTTTTTCCCCAAATGCCGTATTTCTCATTTTTAACTCAAAGCTTTTTCTTTTGAAGGGATGTGTTTCTGGTTTATTTTAATCAGGATAGTATAATTTTTAAAGCATGAAGCAAGTGAAACCTGTTGGGTTGGAGGAATAGAAATGGAGTTCCAAGTCAGTAGAGAACCCTGGACATATTTACCCCTTTCTACCTTCAGAAATAAGTGCCTGACCTAAGCTACATTGCTAGAAGCTCCAGCAAGGTGAAGGCTTTCTGTAAAAGTTTTGCCACCGTGTGGCACTCCCCTCCCCGCGCCCCCCAACTCACTAGTCCTGTAATAGTAGCTGGAGAAAGGGATTAATCAGTTTAGTAAAAGTGAACAGTAAAACCAGAGCTCGTCTTTTGCAGGGAAAAGGGCCTTTTCCACTCACAGCTCAGCGTGAGACCAAACTGCTGGTTTCCCAGATTCCTGCTGCACCATCTGCTCTATTACAAAGTCTATGAATGCAATAAAATATAAAGATTCAAGTAATGCAACCTCCACACCACACATCTTGACAAAAGTATTTCTTTTCTTGGTTCATGATATCTAGTTTTACAATATTTCTAGAACTGATCTATTTGTAAGCAACAAAAGACTGATATGTTCAAACACACAAACTCATAGTAGGACCAGGACACATTTACATTTGTGGCAATGCAGTTTGAAAAGCATAATTTAAGAACACGGTATATTAGAAAAGTACTGCTGCCAACTTGGGGGAGCCTTTGCCTTGTTTGCAGTGAGAATTTATGAAGAATATTTTGGTAAGTTTTATAAACAACATTCTATCCTCTTTACAGGGTTTTCTTTATCTCATCAGAGAGATTTACTGAGTATCATAAGCTGCAGAAAGACTACAATGGTAGAAAATCTCTCACAGTTAATTGCAGCAAAACCATCTGAGTCCCATGAGACATAGAAGGCAATCTGTGTCCTAATGAAAATAAGAAATTATGAGGAATTTAAAGCATGCTGTGCTATTTCAGCTGAGCACAGAACAGCTGAAAAAAACAAGTATGTGAAGGAAATGACTGTCTGATATTTGCCCTCGGTTGTAATGCTAATGCTGTTCTAATTCTTCTCTGCTTTCTTTAGCCTCTCTTTCTCCAGTTACACAAGATAACAATTTCCAAGAACCATAAAAGAGAACTGAAACACATGCATTTAATTGTCTTATAAATTGAATTATGATTTATGACACATTTTACGTTTCACAAGTAAGATATTATGCAAATTCTCAGCAGAGCCTTTTATTTAAAGGGCTTGCATGAAACATTTTTGGTAGCTGCCTACTTGATTTTATTTCTGAAACAGACAAACTGAACACATGTACCTGTGTCTCAAAGACCAGGCAGTACGTGCATAATTATGTTAAAAAAAAATCTAATCCCTGAATTATGGAAGGCAGCATAATTCATTCCTACATTAGGAAAAGTGTGCTTTAAAAGTGATGGAGCATCCCTTACCATATGCTTTCTGGTTCTCACATTTGTATTAACAAGGAAGGAACAACCATCTTGAATAGATGAATATATAGCCAGAGAGAACTTTTGTTTCTTATCCATTCTTCCAGAGCACCTCAAATATAATAAAATTATTGTACCATATCTGCTAACATATAAAAGAAAGTGTACTAGTACACTTACATTAAAAACATTTGCCAACATGTAACAACTGATCAGACTGAAGATCCAGCTGGTCGAGCATTTCATGTCT
Organism: Campylorhamphus procurvoides; assembly: GCA_013396655.1. Lineage (NCBI taxonomy): Eukaryota > Metazoa > Chordata > Aves > Passeriformes > Dendrocolaptidae > Campylorhamphus > Campylorhamphus procurvoides. The sequence goes on along the minus strand of WBMV01007169.1, from coordinate 111,676 downwards.
GAAAATGCCCACTAACTCTGCAACAATTGAGAAAGAAGGTAAAGAGAAGGCAAACACTGAGTTATACTTCCCTCTGCTGTACTCTTGCAGCTTCCAGCAAACTGCTGCTATGGGAATTTGTGCTGTAGGAGGTTTCATCTGCATCATTAAAACCACTGTTAGCATTAGCCCAGTGTTCTGAATTAATTGTAAAATGTCACATCAATTAATTTCTAACCATCCAGGCCAGATCATGTATTGATCCCCTCAAAGAGGAGGCTGAGTGTCAGGACTTTAAACAATGGAGATAGAGCTGGCACACAGATTCCTGCTTGGTAGCTGCATCTTTTGGGGTAGGAGGTAATGGTACAGTGCAAATAGCACTGCCAGGCAACTGGGATGAATGCTTATAAAGAAAAGACTGGAATAGCATTGCATAAGTTGTGTGCTTTGGACTGGACAAAATTGTGAGCAAATTTGTCACAAAATGCCCTGACTATCCAGAGATTGAAATGCATTTTTACTGTGTTCATTTCATCTGAATTCACTGTGGCTTAGTGTTTCATATCCACAGAGTTTTGAGGATGCTCCCAGACAATATTAGGCAAATGAGTTTTGTGGATGTGGAAGCAGGAAAGTCACCATCTTCCTTTTCCCACTCATCTTTCTCTAAGAAAACAAGAATAAACAGTAGTTAGCTGTTTCACAGTTGTCACCATAATGCAGAATGGAATGTGATGAGGGCTGGAATGACACATTGCACTTCTCCTGTTTGGCTTGTGGGCCAATTGGCACTTCCAAAAGAGCCACTCCAGAGCAACATTTTTGCCTGAGTGTGCATGGAATTCACTCCAGGGCAGTATGCTCACACCTAACTTGGAAAGGAAATACCCTTAAATCTTTGCTGGTGGTGTGTAAGCAGGACACAGTTTTTTCATACTGCCACTTTTATGATGCATTTTATTCTGCCAATTGGTGTGATGCAGAAAGACAGATAAAGCCAGAGAGACTAAAAGGAGAAATGTGGGTTGGTGACTGATTCTTCAGAGCCTGAGTTATCTTTTTGTAACATGATGTTTACAGGTTTTGTCAGGGATTTCCCATTCTAAGCACGTTGTGCTTCACCTCAAAGTTACTATCTATCAATTAGAGTATTGAGCGGTGATGGAAGGCAAAATCTGAGAACAGGATTTTAGAGAAATGCCCTTGGTGCACTGGAGCTACCACAGAGATTATGCTAATTCCCAAACCCCAGGAGGGAGGATGTTAAGGCTGTGCAGCTCTATCTGTCTGGACAGGGCTACACGTTTTCCCCCATGTTACAATTACATCCCCAGTGTCTGTGGCACTGACTGTGCCTGATGGAGACAGACCAGAGCACTGAGCAAGTGCAGGCAGGAGCTGCATGAAATGTGGTTGGTTAGGGCATAAGTAATAGTGTGGGATCACAGGAAAGTTCTTCCCCCAGCATTTCCTGCAGTGGTGCTGGACACAGCTGGTCCTTGTCTAAATTTGCCTTTAATCATACTCAGCATCAGTCTAATGTTTCCTCTGCTGCTCTTGTTGCCTGAAACAGATGATTTCCACAGAGAACAGTAAGACTTCCTAGTCATGATACAGCTGCCTGAAAGCTGCTGAATGTTACAGAGGCACGTGGGTAGAGTCACCTCTGGAACAGTCAAGGTCTGGTAATGAGAAATATGAACATGGTTTTCACATTGGCCGATGCCACAGTGCAGAATGGGTAAGCTCTGCATCCCCCTATTTACCCTCAGCCACCTCAATGAATACAGGATCTTCAAAAGACCTGGGCAAACCAGGCCTTGGAGTATCTCATCCTGAAATGACCAATAGTCATGAAAAATAGGATCGAACACTCTGCTTTTTCCCAAGGTAGAACAATCTCTTATTCTCATTCCCAATGAACATATTCTTCAGTATGTGTTTTGGGTATTTGTTTTACTTCTCACTGCCTTACCCCTGAGCACAGGTGACAAATAGCAGGAATGTGTCCTGAAGAGTTGCATCTGCAAAATACATCTTTTCTTGAAGTATTTTTTATGGAAAAAACTATTGATGCAACATTTTCATACTGCCATGACTAATATCAAGTGCTTGCTGTTCTTAGACATTACTTGAATAGTACAAAAATAAAAAAAAAATTAAAAAAGGTGAAGTTCTATCAATACCAGATGGAATCAGATTAGCCCCTGATGCTCAAGTATTCACAAAGAAGGCAAATTCTTCTACCTTCTTCTGCCAAAGCAATAGCAAAATAGACATAACCTGTGTGATTACCAGTCTGTGGGTGATGGAATTCAAGGTCATGTTGAATTATTAATCATTTAACATTGCTTGGAACACACAGGCACATATGCAAGGCTGACTCTGCTGAGTTGTGCTAGAGCAGCATGGTGGAAACACGGAAGAAAAAGAATTTCTTAAAATACCAGTGATTTTTCTGGTGCTCATGCTATATTTGCCCCATATTTTTTATGTACAGATTAAATTTTCTGTTTTTCTGTATTGTATCTTCAGAAACAAAACTGTGACACAGTCAAATGGCGGTTTAAGTACCCACAATTAAATGGTGTGATTCAGTGTTTTTCTAAATTCTCAAATGTGATGCTGAGAGTCATGTCTCAGGATTTAAATAGAGGAGAAGAGCTCAATGGTAACTGCTCATTTATTCCTGTCTTCACTGCCAGGAAGAAGAAATGATACTCAGTGAATTCATGTCTATCCCTCACCGCGGAATCACATGGAGTTGGAGATTCACTCCCAGACCACCTGATATCCACTGCGTAGCTCATCAGCATCAGCATTTTTGTTCAGAGGAGCACAGGAACATGTTCTCTACCCACTTGGGCTTTCTGCTGATGCTTGGGGCTGTTAAAGTCTAAGATAAATGAACTCTGACATTCTGTTCTACCAGGATTTGGGCATTAGACATGCGCCTCTTGCTAATGAGGTGTAACCATTTATAGGAATGCTTTTAAGGGACTTCTGCAGCATCCAGTCCTGCATGGAGCTGCCCTGGGTTCACCACTTTTCAGGCATACATGTCCACTAAAAGGAGTACGAATTTGAGTTCCAATTAACAGCTAATATCAAGCACTTGGCCTGATGCCACAGACATCCTACAGTGTTACAGTTCTAGTGTTTTCCAAAATGAATTTCCCTTTAAAAAGTATATCACTAGTTCTTCTTGATTACAAGTGCTAGCTTTTTTATGCATGAAAATGCCCAAATGATCCCCAAGATAGAGGCTGATGACATTTCTTGAATGAAATAGCTTTTTCCAGAATCTGCAGTTTCATCAAAGTGTTCCCCTGGAGCATGTTTCTTTTTTTTCTTTTCCAAAAAAGATTTTGGAAAAAAAGCTGGAAACATTATTTACTTACAAATTTTATTTCAGCCATATCAAAGTAATTAATTTCAACTGGAAAAATTATTTTGTTTTATCAACCATCCTTATGTATCTGGCTTAACCTTTTGCAATATATTATAATAATGCTTTAGTATAGAAATCAAAATAGGATAAATTGCAAAAGTTGGCATCAAATACTTCTGTTCTATTAGATGAAGCAAGTCATCACAGCTTTCTGGACTTGAATGTATTGTTACCACACCACCCCCTCACCTAAAAGTTAGGAGTTTTAAACTGATAATGAAGAAAATACTAGACATGCTAGAATTCCCTAAGAAACTGAAATCTTATTTTATGATCAGCATTCTAAAAATAGTATTTTTGCTGTCTTTCCAAATACTTGTGATTATCATTGACAATATTATTGATTTGTTGACAATATTAACAGTTTTAATTAGTGCCATTAGGTTTCAGAGTGAACAATTAAATTGCTGTTATTGTCAACAAGTGTACCTGTCTGCTCTGTTGATCCAATGTTCCCAAGTGCCTGCAAACTGTCAAATTGCTGAAAAACAACAGACAAACCTAAGACAACTGCCAAAGGGTGTGCTATGAAAACCTGGAAGATAATGAAATACTGAGATTGTGACTACAGCACTAAAAGATTAAAAAAGTAAAATGAAAGTAAATGCAAGTGCAGTATTTACATATTACATCATTCATCTGCAGTCAGTGAGATTCTCAGTTTTAAATATATTAAACTGCTACACAATTTCCTTTTTACCAGACCAGATTGTGAAAGAACAACTAAATTCTTCCACAAAATTTATGTCTCATTCTGCTGCAGAGCACAAAGTGCTTTAATGCACAGCACACAAATTGTCATGTTCCTGTCTGCGGAACAGTCTTGAAATCATTAGTCAGTTTGCCAGCATAAGGAACATAACACAGAATCTGTGAGATGCATATGGTAACAACTTTGAGTCTTATGACCAATCTGGTTTTTATAACAGTTTGTGAATACCTTTAAAGTAAATTAGATCTATTAATCTATCTGATTTTGAAAGGATTTTTTATCTCATGTCAATTTTTTCTTTGCAGATTTGGATGGTTTCCATTTTAAACGTATATGCTGTGATTAGAATACCAGAGTGATAGGGATCATTAAAATAACATTTATCCTCTTAAACTGTTATTGTTGGTTTTGGAACATATCTGGTCATTTTAATGTGTTCTCCTTAAGGAGAAATAAATTACTTCATTTTCCTGGGCAAGTCTAGTCTGTTTTGACAAAGCCTGGTTTTAAGGTTGCCTATACTGTCTGCTTGATTCTTGTAATGGTTTCCATGCTTGTGTTTTGGTTTGGCAGTGTCCATCTCCAGGAAGCCAAATTTGCCAGTGAAAGAAGACTGAGGCTTGGCTTGGTGCAGGGAAATGTGCACCTTGTCAGAAAGGCCAAGTCCCACAAGAAAAATTGTTTGTTTAAAAGTGTGCAGTACACTTTTCATTTGCTCTAATTAAAGCATAAATGTCATTGTTCTAAGGTTCTTTAAATCAGGTTTATTAAGGTCTATGCCACATTTTGAAATCCAATTAATGCGTACCTAAACTTTCCATTCCCTTTAATGTCACAGGGGATGTATTTGATGTAACATTATTTAATATTTTAACAGAAGCTACAGAAACTGAGATTAGGCAAGTTTGTTATAACTTAAAAGCTAAACAGAACTCAGTGAATCAATCTTTTTTCTGGCAACAGTAATTTCTTCTGCATGTTATATCCCTTCCTTATATAACTTCCATTTCAGATTCTTGCTCCCTGACATCAAGGATTTATACACAGTTTGCCTGGTTTATGGGCAAGATAATTTTTGTTGGTAATTACATGAACACCAACATTCACAGAAGGGTCATGGAAGGTTATTTAAATTACACAAATGTCATACAGGTGTAAATGAATGCCCAGATTCTGCTTTCATTGTGTGGTTGGACTGTGTAATTACTCTATCAGCTGAGCACTGGACTCAAGGTATTACTCTGAATATGAGGTGTAAATGCTGAAGCAGAAGAATTGGGTCCCAGAAAACTGCTTATCTTTGTCATTTTAAAGGGTTAACTAAGAAGACTTCATAGACCAGTGTTAAATCAGGTTAATATAAGAGCTTGCAGTATCCCATGCCCTGGGAAGTTTTCATTAAAAATGAAATGTGAGGATGAAATGCCAAGCTGTAGCATGACAGGCTGGGTTATGGCTCTCCCAGAGTTCACACTCACCTATGGGCAGCTGCAGGATGGAAATGGAGTTCCTAGAAGAGCTAGACTCCAAGTCCCTCAGTCATGTGAACAGGTAGGTCTGCAGGATCGGTTCCTTTGGACCTCCAGGAGTTCAGGGAAAAACAAATTATCCCACAGATAACATGACATCAATTTCTTACTGTCAAAGTGGTGCTTGAGTACTTGCAAAGCTTTAAATCAAGAGGAAGCAATGAACAGGCAAGATGCAGGACCAATGCACCGTGTAAAAACCCCTGTCATTCAAGCTTACTTTTATTAAAAAAAGGTTTACAATTATGAGGATCTCATATTGCACATCTTAAAGTATCTTCTGTACTTCATGTTAGTATTGAAAGGATTTCTGCAGTTCTTGCATAATGAGCAAGTGCTCATTAGTGCAAGAGGTGTAAAGAAATGTACAGATGTGAGACCTTCTCCTTGTAAGGAGTATTAATGAGCAGTAAAATGAGAGGTACCAAATATAATTTAAATCGCCAAGGGAGCAACTCTAGATAGTGTACAAGACTTGAACTGAATGAGCCACAGAAAAAGCACTAAAACTGAACAAAACATTTTAAAAATGCATAATGTAACTTAATGATTAAGCTTGTTTGTCTCAATAATTTTGCATCTCTGTTCCAACACCGTTAACACTCACAGTATATTTGGCTGCTGAATGTGCCACATCGAAGTATTCTATCTGTCAAGAGTTAGATTTTGCATTCTTCATTCCCATTAAAGGCATTGCTTGCAGCTAGGAAGACATTTGGGCTTCAAAGCCTGACTGATACAAGTAATCTGTAGCTTCACAGAGTCCAGATGACACAGGCAGAGCAGCAGAGAGGGATGGAGTGAGTTGTCCCTCTTACCTGTAAGCTAATGGAGGAAGAGCATGTCTATTAATGTAGGTGCAGAGCTTAGGACAATGTAATTAATTTTCCTCTGAGCCTGCTCCATTTATGAGTAACAGACTGATGTAAGAAAGATCTAGTTTAGTTTATTGTCAATAATAATTTTTCACTAGATGCAGTCCATGAATCCAGTTTCCCTGCGGAGAAAGAATTATTTACTACCACGTAGACAAATAAGGATTTTAACTTTGGATCTACAGAACAGCTCAAAATCTATGAGTTCCTATGAGGCAAACCATCATTTGGAGTGAAATAGGAAATCTGAGAGGTAGATGAACACCTGGTACAAAAGCTGAATAGAAGTCAAATAAAAGAAATAAGATGCAAAGTTAAGTACAGACCCAGTGCAAAGATTTCTGACTAATCACTAATTCATATTTGCAATGAAGCAGAGTTTAAGATCCACAAAAGTGAATCCTGGCATTGGTTATCTCACCTCTGATGTTTCTTAGAGACAAATAATGGTGTGTCAGTAAGAGTTTGCTGAACCAGTGATCCCTAAGCATGAGGAATACAGAGACAGTGGTATTGTTGTAGCACTGTCTTATCTGGCAAAAGTAAGAAATAACATCTACACAGACATGAATTTGGCTTTGATGCAGAACAGCACAAAGTCCAAAAATATTTCTTTTAGTCCAGCGGAATTACATCTGACCAGCATTTCCAGAAATGCTTTCTAAAAATCCCCTAATAAACTCAGTGGGTTATGAAGTAATGTTGGAGAGAAGACACAGAACAGTGAGAGGTAATAATACACGTTGTTGGATTTATTTACTTATGACACAAAATTGCTGGAATATGTGCTGGAAAATGCAAGGACAAATACAGAGACAATGTTTTTATCCTGTGCATCATATTAGAACAATTTGGGGATAACACAGGGAGCCAGATTGTCAAAATAATGTAAGTGGATGGAAGTTATTTCTTTCTGTGAGTACCTTCTTTGAGAGTGGCTCTCAGAAGGCAGAGCAAATACAATTTTACCTTGATATTCACTGAGTGTGAGTAGTATTTGATAGCTGTGTAAGAAGACATTTTAGAATTTCATTGCAGCTAGGACAGCCTTCCCTCTATCCTGCAGTAAAATTGTAGATCAAAATGAAGACATTTTTGTTTCATACATATCAAGGTGATGTGTTCAGTGAGGTACTGTGAAAGAAACATAAAAGTAGACTCTCCTGATCCTGCTCATGTACTGTCTTCTGGTAATAGACAGAATATTGTGCCTCTTGTCAAAATTTAAAATTACATTTACAAGTGTTTGAGAGTCTTAAATACCTTCAGCATGCTGTTATTAAGTTCCTGATAACCCATTCTATCTATTTAAGAATACTACCATTGATTTATTTATTCAGATATTTGTTTAACCCTTATCTCCGTCACCCACGTTCTATGTCATTTTCCAACAAGGCACATATTTAAAAAGATATATATTTAACCATTTTGCATAACTTCCTGTCCTTTATTCAGCTATAAAAGGTCATCATGTCAATGGGAAGACTCCAAATGATGTCAGTCAGAGATACTGAGCACTTTCAATAATTAAAAATGTTTCTTTATTTATTTGTAATCTCTTTTTTCCCAAGGGAGAGGATGGTGAGTTGAAACAATTTGCTACATTTGAATACCAAACACAATGCTTGGTCCTGTTATGCTGAATAAGAGTAGAAAAAAATCAAGAGAATTCATGGGAAAGGGTCAAGAGCTATAGATGGAGTCAAAGTAAAATTGCAGCAGAAATCCTGAATATAACTATTGATAGAACACAATGAACTTCCCTGAAAACAGACATGCTGCTCCCAGTTCTCACACGCCTCTCTACTGATGCTGCAGAAAACACTGTTCCCATGTTTGCAGCCCCTACAGAAATATCTTTATGCATGGGGCAAAGTCACTGAGGTTTATGACTGGTTCAGGGCACTTGGATATTCAAATACTGCACTCACAAGTGACTCCCCAGCCCTACCCACTCACTGAGCACCCTGGGCAGGGGGTCAGAGTGGGCTCTCTGGATACCTTGCAGAGCCAGAACCATATTTGCCATCTTTTTTTTTAAGCCACCCTTCAAGCCTCACTTTTTCCAAGTCCATGTGTTTCTTCCAGTGAGGATCCTGGCGAGTAACAAATCAAAGCTGTAAATCTGTGACGATTTAAGACCTGGCCTTCCCGTGGGTTTCAGGAGGCTGTCGATGCCTCCACTGTGATGGCAGGTTCTTGGGAGCAGTTCTGAGCCTTGTTTTTCCCTGCTTTGGGTTGAGAACGTGGTTGGCCTTTAGCCAAGATGCAGAGAGTTGCTCAGATGGATGTTAATTTTGAGGAGGCAGATGAAGAGAGATAATACATCTCTGTGAAAACTCTGTGGCACAATATTTCTGACAGACTTGATAATCCCCTGCTGTATGAGCAGCATAGCTTTCTCTTCAATGGATACTCTCAACTAGTTCTCCACAGAGATGGAAAAACCCAAGATCCTGCATTGCTCCCTATGCTAACATTAATCTATGGGTAGACCTAGACATTGAGCCCACATTGGCACAAACTGGGGCAGATGTGTGCCTATAACACAACCTCATTTGATTGAGGAGAGAGGGAATGGACTCAGCTACACCATAAGGGTCTGTTGGTTACTGCACAGCAAACTAGGCAGAAGCATAATTAGGGTTTTTTTTCCCAACTGCACATACTCCAACATGGTAGTCACTATCTAATGGTCCCTCTTCTCCTGTGGGCTATGGTTCTGGCACTGCAGAGTGATTTCCTCTCTGAAAAAGTAGTATTTTCCTGAAGAGCTGAGCAAGAAATTCCAAATTCAAAAGCAATAATTCAATACTTAAGTGAATGCCACTTGAATGAGCTGTTGTTATTGTTTTATAGAAAATATTTGTGTAGCATGTAGTGGCCAGCTCAATGAAACATGAAGAGAATGAAAATCTTTGCTCCATGGAGCCTTCCACTCATGAGCCATAGCAGAGAGACAACACAGATCTGTGGGATGGGGTGGGAGGCAGTCATGGTGAGATTTCAAAAAATCCCAAACAAACCCCAGCCAGGGAAACAGCTTCCAAAATATTTATTAAGGTTTTTAAGGCTTCAAAGATAAAAGAGTCATTCCAAACATAAACTCTCATCCCACAGAGACAGTGCTTGTACTTACATGCTCTTGTCTCAACAAACTTTTGTTTTTGGTAGAAAACCTTACTATTTTTGAATATAATTGCCAGGAGATGAGTCTGGAGATGTGGTGTTGACTGCAGAGAAGTGCTGCATGTGGATGATCACAATTTACTGAAGGGCTGAGTATAACTTGTCTTATCCTGCATGGCTTAGGAGCAGTGTTAGAGGAAACAAAGAAGGAAAACGAGGAAGAAGGGAAGAGAAAATAAATCATGTTCAAGCAAAATCTGTTTTCTAAAGCAGTTTAACCTAAAGACACTTTCCAGACAATTTCAGTGAAATATATTATTTTACTTAGAATTTAAGCTTAATGTGAAGACTTTTCTTTTTCCCTCGGTCAATAGGAGACAGAAAAACCAGCTATTACGGCAGCTCAGCCAGCATGTGGTAGCTTGATGAACATTACTTGATGAGCCAAGACCTTAGCACTCTACAGATCCTTTTAAGTAAAGCTGACAAGAAATTTCTCCACTGTGTAGAAAGAACAGTCTGGTTAATTCAGGGAAATCTTGGCATAGAAAAGGGTGAATTTGAAAGTATAAGGGATTTTCAGCTCCAAAATCCAGTTTCGGTTTGCCCTCTTACTTTTCCACTGAAAACCAAAATCCATCAAACCCCTGATTATCAGTGCAAACCCCTATGGTAATCAGGTATTTCTAGTTCATATGTGCCCAGATGCCCCAGGACTGACTTCCACCTGCTGCTGAAATAAGCTCTGTGCAGGGGTGAGTTTCAGCCCACATTTTCACAATCTGCTCAGGTATCTCCATCTTTGGGCTCAGCTGCATTCCCTTCCTTTTTCAGACTCTTCCTGTCATCCCCAGGCAGCTGCTCACAGCCCACTCCCTCCTTTCTTGTTCCAATGCAGTCCTTTTAAGATTCGTATTCTTTTTGATCTCCAGGCTCTCAGACTTGGCAAGCCAGATGTATAACTGCCTGGGGCCCAGAAAATAGCATTTTCCCAACTGCATATTGAGTTATTGTTATTTTAACTCCCTTGAAGTTGTTTACCCCAGGTATCATGTCTCAATCACTGTTCTGTTGTCCATTGGCTTCCATCTTCTCCCAGACTAAACAGCTTTCTTGGACTTAACTCTGTAAATAATCTTCACATGCCCAGGCTGAAGCATATAAACTCTTCATGAAAGCAGCACACTTAATTCCCCTTATTCTCCAGACCACAGTAGTTAAGATCAGTTATCTAGAACATTATACTAACAATTCCCAGATTTATGGGCTAGATCAGTGGTGGTAAAGGATTCTGTGCCACAGCATCTCCAGCTCCTGAATTAGCTTTCTTTCACAGGTCTTCTCAGCTAATAACATGAATAGGGAGAGGAGGGAGCAGGTGAGTTGTCACCTGAGGTATTGTATAAACAAGTATCTTCCTTCCAAAAATTCCTAGCAACCAGAGCTTTCATGCCTTTCACATTCACTTGCTAAAATCGTCCCTTTGTTTAATATTTTCTAGTTATCTTTTTTTTTCTCCTCCCCTCCAACTCATATGTTCATACTGCTTCTTTTTATAAACCATTTTGTACTAAGAATATTTTTCCAGTATAGCCTGAGGCTTCTTACTTTTTTTGATTCCTTTTGAAAAATGGTGGGAACTGAATACAAGAGAATCCTTCTAGCAGAAAATGGAAAATATTTTTCAAGGCTTCCTAGACTATATTATTTGTCGATAGAGCAATGCACTAAAACCAGAAAACACTGCATCTTAGTTCCCCACTTCTGCTACTTACATTTAAAATGACATGCACTTAAAACCTAAGAAAATGACCATAAATACCTGGACGAGGAAAAATAACTTGCAAATGCATTTCCAGTTTTCTGGGAAAATTTAGCTTAAAGCAGGGTGTGTATCAGATTTAGTAGCTGTCGTGTAGCCACAGCAAAGTTAGATGGTCAGCACCTCTGGCATCATACTGCTGAAAGCTGCAGTGGAAACAAAAGAGGAGATAGGCCTGCAACAGCTGTCATTAATTCTATCCTGTTCAGGTCCACACAACATAAGGTGTTTTCTGCCTTTTGAAACCTTGACTATGCCTGTATCCCCAGTCACTGCTAACAAGGTGTGTCACACTGAGAGAAAGACCTCCTAAAGTAGCTTGGATCCATCTGGACTCAACTTCTGCTGATGTCTGGGACTCTCCTTATACTTGGTGCGAGGTAACAGTTTACTCCTAATTTAGCATTGCGGTGGAATTGCAACAGCAGGAGTTTTGTGGTACTTTGTAAGAAATTTTTGGAGCCACTGCAAAATCCACCCAGACAAAATATCCAACTGCTGGATAAAATCCAGTATCCCACTGCAGAATTAGGAAATGTTCCTTTGCAAAGCAGGAAAACCATTCAACATGCTGGTATTTATAAACAGCCACATATCACAGTCATGAGCTTCTGGAGAACACATTCTTTCCAAGAAGAATGTCAGTGTTAATCCACTGAAGAGTGAGTGGGTGAGTGTGAGAGACGGTGTGAACGTGTGAGCACAGCGGCAGCAGGAGGGATGAAGTGTGGCTCTCCTGTGGTAGAAGGAAAGAAACCATGCAGCCAGCAACTCATCTCTGGCCTCCTGAGGTCCAGCAGCTGGACCCTCCAATCTCTGGCCCTGGTACAGTTGGAAGCCTCATGCGTTTCATGAACTGAGCTATCTTGAGACGAGAGATAGATGAGAACTGCAGCACCTACGGGCCTTCAGGACCATATTTGTGCACTGATGCTATGGCAGGGAAAAGTCCTTTTCCAGTCTCCGAAGGCTTTCCCTTGAGCAACATTTTGGGTAGGATGTGGAAACAGATTTTGGGATACCCTTGAGGAAAAGTCAGTCCTATGTCTTCAGATTAGCTTAGACAATGGGGCTCATTGAGAGGAATTCATTCACTTTTCCCTGGCAGTTAATGAAAAAAATCCATCAGTGTGGGATGAGGAGCAGAAAAAGAAAAGTTGTTATTATTGATGTGAAAGGCTCCTCAGAAAATGTCAGAACAAACTCTGAGTCCCTTTTTAGCTGAATAGTGAATGAGAAAATCTGCAAAGGGATTCCCATGAAGATTTCCCTCAGTCAGGTTGGGATGGCTACACTCTCACACTCAGCTAAGATAGCTCAGATTTTTTTTCTGTATTTTCATTATGCTGAAATACTTAGGAGCACTAAATAAATAACAAATGTTGCTTTTATTTTCAAATGTGAAAAGAAGTTACAAGTCACTAAAAAAGGTAAAAGCTCAAAACCCTAGAAAACATTGTGTTACAATAGCAAAGCTGAGGTCTGGAAGGATTGTTTTCTGGTCTTTCAATTTCTGGCAGAGATCTAAAAACTATTTTAGTAAAGGACAGATAATCCTAATATGCGTAAAAATTAAAAGAAATTTGTTCAGCACTGAGCCATTTACTGACACTTGGTAATAAAACAGAAAACAACTTGTCATTCTTAATGGTATTCTTCTCTAGGGAACTGAGCCTTTTGTTTGCTGTAATGAACTGTTATAATTGAGCTGAGTTTTACTGGAGTAGAGCTTTTTGCTTAAATAGCTGAGAAATGGAGATTTATTTTGATTTAAAAATGATGCTTGCAGCAGAATAAATGTACAGACTATAAAACCAGGACCTTGTAGGTATGTAAAAAATCCCTACATTCAGTTATTTTCTATTTTATTTTTCAAGGAAAGGCATTTAATTTTCATTGCTGATAAATGTTGGGCATAGAAAATCAGCTGGCAGATATTATAATGAAGTGTTCTTTGTTTACAGAATAAAATTGTGTTCATGGTTTTTTAATAATGTTTGACAGTCTCATCAGAAAGAAATGGAAGTCTCAACTGGAATTGCTGTTTGTCATATGCCCAAGGCCTGAGGTTGATTTATTTTGTCACCAAGCTGAGCTGATTTTATTTGAACTAGTAACTGAAAGTTTTCTTGCATCCTTTGCTATGACAGTGCAATGAATGAAGTCCTAAAGCACAAGTTGCATCTCTCAGAAAACTCATTATCTTAATGCAGCTTTTCCCTACACTGCCTGGTAATTTTTAAGGCTGTAATGTTTTATAAGGAGATACATGTAGTCAATAAATCAAGATCTAGAGGTAACTTTGCTCTTCCCTCTACATCTGCAGCTCTAATCAGAGCTGATCATTTGTGCCAAATCAAGCACTGACTTATAGAACCGACTCATACATAATAGGTACAAGAGCAAAATAAAAATCCTCCTCATGCAGCTTCATCTCAGACCCACAGTGAGGTCTGTGATGTGGCAAGATAATAAGCCCATAGGTGCAATTTAACTACCATCTTACCAAGCACATCAGCTAGAAAACCTCAGAGATAATAGTTCTTGTCTAAATTGGGCTTGGCATACTGTTTTACTGCACCCCTTGGAAATCAGACGATAAGCCTGGAAAATTATTTTGTCTACTGAAAAAAATTGGGAGTATGTAAATGCTGCCTTTCATAGGGCCACAAAATGCTCTGCAAAAGGAACAGCACTGTGACAGCAAAGCAGAGACTTATCCCACCCAAAGCCCATCATCTCTCAGCTCACTAACTCAAGGCCAGTTCCTGGCTTCAGTGCACTTCAAGAGGAGCATCAGCTCCACTGAAGGGCATTTCAAAACAAACAGTCAGTTTGGGGGTTATGATTTCTCCATTTGGATCCTAGATGTGCTTTTTACATCAGCAGAGGAAATCTGGGAACTTGAGGACTGGTTATTATTTATATAGTGTTTGCTTCTAAACATCAATCAAAACCTCAGGAGGGGACTGTGTGCAGGTGGGACTTTCTTCTTCCTTGTGATAAAGACCAGATGTGTAAAAAACATGAACACGAATCATTTTTGAAAGTAAGATTGAATGGAGACAGAACATTTTCCAACAGACATCAATTTATATGACTAATGTCACATTCTCTCCACTGTTTAAGGAATGTTATCTCTGGACAAAAGGGAATTGTACCATCTCTCAGACTATTTCAACCTTTTCTAAATCCACACCCTAGCAAATAATTTTTTTCTTCCTTGGTTTGTACTAAGATTAAGAGAGAGACAGTCTGACTTTTAGGAGTTTTTTTTAAAATGTTTTCAGACCATTACTCAGCTCAACATGCCTATATATATTTCCTTTGGCAATAGGACATACTGGGAGGTTTATGTTCTTTGAAGATATTTTCCCTGCAGTCCTCTGACCTGCAGCAGGATGCCTGCTTCTTGCACAGAAACCCCAAAGCATCCATGGCAGGAATGCATGATTTGCTCTTGAGAAAAAAAACCCAAAAAACACCACCCAAACCACTTTCATTTGGCATGATGAACCATTTTTTATTCCAAGTCCATATTTTCATTTCGGTTCTCCCAGTCATAAATGTCTTGTGATGCTGAGTAATAACAACATAATCTGAAAATTATGGCCAGCTGAATGAGATTGTTCATAGCTGTTATTCCTCATCTATGACTTACACATTCCAGATAGGATGCATATTTTACCTGCATACTGTTCCAAGGGATACATGCCATGCACAATGGCAAACACTTGAATGGAGTCTGGTGTAATGTATGACCCTATTACCCACAGTCTTATGATCCATCCTTTAATGACCTATTTTTGGTTTGAGATAGTTCCCATCTCTTAAGAAGGCCTAACTTGCTGTAATTATTTTTTTTATTTACTTTTGTTCTCTAGGCATCTTAATTCATAAGTTTTAAGTTGTTGCTTAATACAAAGCATTAAAAACAGATTCACACCCAACTATTAACCACTTGATGTATCCAGACATTAGCTAATGAGCTCAAATTCATGTGTTGAAACAAATTCTAATGGTCTGGGTATGCTCACAGACACCACCTGGAATGAAAGACGAGTCCTTCCCATCACTGCAACTTGAGTAAGTCCCAGGTCACCAACATCCCAGCGTAGGAGCCACACTCATTTTGACTGAGTTCCAGTGAGAGTCTGAACAGTTTCTGCAAAGCAACAAGATCTCCCTGCTTTCAACAGCGCTTCTTAGCTCTCTGCTCAGCACTCCCATCTCCATCACACACAAACTGTAAAGACAGGGAGCAATCCATTTCACTCCTGGAGCAACACTGGGCTGTGAAAACAGCTCACAGGTGACGCTTCTAAACATTTCTTAGTAGACTCTTTAAAGCATGACTTGCACAAGATCACAACTACGCATGTCAGACAACCTCACAGGACATTGTGGACCCTCAGACCTGAATTTCAATCTCATCTGAGCTTCTGACTAAATTAAGTCAGGAGAACATTAATAGGACAGCACGAGCACTGCATTTGCCTTTCTCTTTGTAGAGGCTGGCTGCATAAAAGACCCATTTTGCTAAATCCTGCATTTTCAGCCAGATTGCTTTCTCCATTGTTGCAATTTTCTTGACCCAGCCTTTTGAGTGTTTAACTTCATCTCTGAAGAGGGTAATAATAGAGATAAACAGATATGGAACTCATCAGATCATACATTTCCCCGAAGACACAGGAGAAAGAGAAGAAAATATTTCTCAGAAGGTCTCGTTCAATTTTTGTTCTCTTGGAGGCTTCTGGGAACTGGCTACATAAAACCAACTTGTTTTATTCCTCTGAATTTTCATTACCAAAGGAGGTTTGATTGGTAAAATTAACACTGTTCAAATGGGAAAGGAATTTCATTATCTCTCACTGCTGTGCAAAAATAACTATCACAGAAGAGCAGTAAGAGATCAGTTGCCTGTCCTGGCTTCATCCCATGACCTGTGTCAGGGCTGTGAATTCCCAGCCTCTGTCCTGGTACAGTCTGGGATAGCTGGGACTGGGGTTTGTTCACAGTCTCCATCTCTCACTTTCCTTTTTCTTCAGCATATCCAAGAAGCAGCTAAACCAGTCTCTTCTGAAACCCCACATCCCTCCCCTCAGCTGCTGCTCAGGGCTCTCAGTAGCTCCACTCTCTTGCCACAACCACCTCAAGTTCTCACCCCATGTTGGCAAAATCAAAACTTCACCACACAAACTACCCTTCAGCCTACGATTATCTCTTTTCACGTCAAAATCACCTTCCAAAATGAACGCATAAACCAGATTTTAATATCAGTCGGTCCCCAAAAATTCCAGTGGCAAGATCCAAATGCAAAATATGTTTGGAGAAAAGACATTCTGATCTCATGGACAATCGGGGCTGTCTGCATAACTTTCTACTCACATCATCTGCCACCCTCAGTAACGCTTTGCTCTTTTTTACCTCATCCTGAAATACAAAACCGTAGCTCCACAGCACATTCTCTCAGAGCACACATCTTTGCCAAACTCAAGGATTTTTTGAGGACTGGGCCTGCCTTCTCACAGCTATAAAGGGTCTAATGCATTTTTGGCACAGGGACCACAATTTTTATATATTGATATTAAATATTCTATTAGACCAAGTTCAAATTCCACAGTTCCACTTTCAGTTTTACTGGGGACATACCTGGATTTTCCCATGTGACAGAAGGATTGCCCCTCATTCTTCGTCTGAGGTAGAGCAACCATATAGAAAGGATAAGGAAAATAAAGCTGAACTAGTGAACTATAAAATATTATGGATGAAAAGCTGTGGATTAAATAACACATATTATTTGTGGCACGTCAATAAGAGTAAGAGTACCAAGAGAAACTAAAGAAAAAAAACTGAAACAGATTATAGAAGACTATGCAATCTGCTAGTTTAAGAGAAAAATATAAGCTAATTAAGATATTGATCCCCACAGTTAAGTGTCCCATTAAATTAGAAAGCACGTCTCTAATTCAAATGAGATGCTTTGCTGACTAAATACTCAGTTCCTTTTTCTTCTCATCTTCACAAACTGTAATATCTCAAACGGAATAGAATGAAATCAGTTTAAGAAAGATTTGGGAATGTCCTCCTAGAGGAGATACATGACTTCCATGCATCCACTTTTACAGGGTCTGACTGTGTGGGCATATTGAGGAAAATTCAACTGAAATAAGTAAAGATATGTGTTTAAAGCAGAGTCCTAAATGATTAGCATATAGTTATAGGTTTATGTTGAAAATTAAGGTGTTTCTAATTCAACTTAAGTTAAATTATTCTGGAATAACAGCATACAGAGTATTAGTGCTATTGCTATGAATTGGTGCTCATCTCACATAATAAACACAGTTTAACTGTGACAAGTTTAATTCAGTGTGTATGCAAATCTGATCTTATATATCAAACCATTATTGTCCTTACTCAGTGTGCAAATGTCTATTTTTTTATAGTTATTTTTCTTCTAGGACACAATATCAGGCAGATTTTCCTCTAATTACCATCATGAGATGATGTGTAGCAAGGAAGCCCTTTTTCTAGTCCTTGATTTCTATAAGTTGCAGTGAGCAGCTGACCATAGAGTCAGCTGAAAATGACGAAGCAAGAGAATAATTCAAATTTGAATTACATAATTTATTTAAATAAGTAAGAAAAAAAGGATGATCTTTTGCCTAACTTTGGAAGGAGGTACAGAGCACTCTTGGCTTGTAACCTGAAGTTGTGCTCTCTGAGTCCTCTGAAAACTCAAGTGAGCTGATAAGCCTTTGCTCAGTGTCTTTCTCCCCATTTTACTCTTCCCCACCTGAAGAGGAGTGACAAGGTGATCTTCCTGCAGACTTTGGTCTCCAGCTCAGTTTCCCATTGTGCAGGCCATGCTCTTCATCTTGGTGTACACAAGTTATCCCAGGCTATTCCTAGTGCTATTAAATGCAGCCATTAAATTAATCTGTAATCCTAACTCAATAAAGACATATCTAGGGTGCTCCCAAATTCTTTTAAGTGTACAGCTTGACACAGCTATGTTGTTACTACATAAATCTTTATATATTTATCACAAATAAGTAAATAAATTTACAATAAACATAAATTCATATGTAAACTAGTTTACTTTTCTCACAGGCAAGCACTCTGCACTGTATGGATCTCCTCAGCGCTACACGTCTAGAGTCAATTATAAACTCTTTCAATTTCTCTAACAGGAGGGTTAGAATTCAATTCTCCTTTATTGCAGTTTGCAAATACAATACACTCTCCAGCTGGCTTGGTAAATATCCTCACTTAAATCATCTTGGGCAATACTGTTTCTTGGTCGCTGGTACCTCCCTGCACAACAACAAACTCACAGTCCCACACTTACAGGCTATTTATTGGTCTGTCCCCTAAATGTGATAGTTATTTTACAATGTATTTATTTTTTATTGAAAGGACTGCATAGACAGTTTCAGGTTTCTTTACGTTTTGTGGGGGGTTTGGTTGTGGGCACAACTGTGCTTTTAAATTTTAAATGTTTTCTAGAGGTTTTGAGTCAATGCTGTTGTCCTTTGTGTCTCTCCCCAGTAAATCAGTTGCTTGGTTCTTTGTTTCCAGGGTTTAAAATACTGTTAACCAGCAGAAAGTAAAGTGATGTGTTAGCATAGCAGACTTTCTGTGTTATTGAACTGAGGCAAGGAGCCCAGAAAACCAGAGGAAAATGATCCATTGAAATCTATAATCCTTCCCTCACCACAGCTCCAGAACATGAGATTATTATGCTTGTTAGAATAACTACTTATCTGCCCATGGCCAGGGCTGGTGTCTCCTGGAATGTTAAAAAGGTCCACACCTAATTATGGTGCTGACTCGATTATTTTTGTCCAACTCATACTTCAGAGAAATCCATTATAGCTTATCCCTCAACCAAGGAAAGTAAATGGACTTACTTGAAGGATCAATATACTCCAAAAGGGTGAGGGAAGAATAAAGAGTAGAACTGGAGCTCCTTTCTACAGGGTCCTATAAAACTGAGATCCTTCAGTGTGAGTTATTTGTTTCTGCTACCAATACTGTGGATCCCAAATCCATCCAGGTTTTCCTGCTTTGCTTGCAAGAAAGCTCTCACCAGGCAATCCTGTTTATTACATGTCTGCATCATTTTGTCTGACTTCACTGGATACTCCTTGGGACAGGGACTGTGCTTTGACTGCATTTTAAAAGTTAGGATGCGTCCATAATACATAATTGCTATATAAAACAAACTTAAAATTCAAAGCAGCTTTGTTGGTTCTTACTTTCTATGACTCAACAAATCTGTTACCTTGAGCTGCTAAACACAGTTGTGAGCACAAGAGTGGGAGAAAAAGGTCAGTTTTTCTACTACAGGAATGTTTTCACAATTCATAGGAACCCATGGGCACTGACACCAATATGTCCCCTCTTCTGAGGTGTTATTTTTGGGAAAGTGCAAAGCATCACCTCTCCAGTAACATCTGTCAGCCAGAAAGACTGAGTATCTTTGGCATTTTCACAGGCAGAAGTTACAGCACAGAAAACAATAGGTACAGGACCAATGATGCTGAGGAGCACTGTAGAAAGCTGCATTAGTACAGAAATTCCAGGAAAAAAAGCTGAAGTCCGGGTAATAAAACACTTTCCAAAGAAAAAGAAGTGATGCCTTTCTAGATGCCTGTCCTTGACTGCCCTTTTCCTAAAGGATCCAATTAATAATCCTGCAAAATTTATTAACCACACTGTTTTGGTGGCTGGGATTTCCCCGTGCTGTCTGAAAGGATAATCAGCCCCTGGGGATGCTCAAAGCCTTTGCTGAGGGGGTCAAAACCTTCTCTCACCAATGTGAAGCTGCTCCTGTTCCCATAATGTCTTAATGCTCCCATCAGTGGCAGAGAAAATCCCTGGCCAAGAGCCCTGGGGGCCCTAATCGACACCTTACACGGTGCCTAGTCCTGGGAAATGTTTAGAAATGCTTATGTGTTATCTGTTGGGGGTGCCTATGCGGAGAAAGTATCCCATTATTGCCCGCAGGACTGCAATGTATTTGTTTTCACAAATTTGCCATGCATGGTTAGGCACAATTAGCATTAGCAGGTCACGGGAGGCCTGGGTAACAGGTAAGCACAGCCCCAGAATGGGGCTTTTCTCCTGAGAGCCCCTGTGAAGGTCAGGGTTGGAGCGGGAGGCAGTTCAGCTTCACAGATCCGCCCGTCCATACACCTCTCTCCAGCTGGTTACAGGGAAAGCAAGTGCCATTCCCCCACTGCTTCCCAAAGGCACACAGTCAAACATCTCAGTGCAGTGAAAAATTAGGATCCCTAATGAGAAATTTTTCACTGTGGCTCTTGCCTATTCTGCCTCCTTATTATTACTGCCCATAATTTCTACCCTGTCTGCGTGCAGGACCCCCACATACAGTGACAGATACTCTGCAGGCAATGGACAAGGGTGACAGTCCCTCCTTCAAGACTGGAGCAATGCCCTGAGTCTGTTAAATCTGGGATGTCAATCTGTGAAGTTTTAGACTACTACTTTTTAACTGTATCCAGCAGGGTTGGTACAGTCTGTTTCAGAGCTACGAAACCCCTCCCCTTCACTTGCACTTCTGAAAAACAGAGGATTTAGTTAATTTGAAAGAGTGTGTTCCTCAACATTTAAAAATGCATTGGCTTGAATTTGTAATGCTAACTAGAGCTTCTCTGAAACAAAAATTTAGTCTTCACCTGTGAATTCGACTATAAGTTACAGAATATGACAACTTGCACGATAAAGAACTGTAAAGCAAGATGAAGCATCCCCAGCCCCTTTGCCTTTAAAATGCCATGGAAGCACAGAGGCTCTCGGCAGAACACCTTATCTGCTCTCGAAAGCTGTGACTCTTCATCCTTTCGTTATGAAGACCCAGGGGATTGCTTACTTAGCATACACCAGAGGCAATGGATAGGGTGAGCAGCCACTGCAGCCAGAAACCCCCAGAACAGAGCACAGGCAATTCCCCTCCACATGCAGAGACTTTGGAGCTGAATTGTGCTGAATAGAGAACCCTCCGGCTGAGCGAGCCATGTGTGCCCGGGAAGAGCAGCCACTTTCGCTCCGCTGAAAAGCAATGCAGTAAGTGACTGGGATATTGCAGCAGGCACCGGTTCCCTGGGCTAATCAGGAGCTGAAACCTTGCAGCTTCTGCTGGGAGAGAGAGACAACCTCCAGTCTGGGAGCAGTGTCAGAGCTGCATGATTTTTTGTTGTTGTTGTTTTTAAATGAAGTGAAGGGATGGAGTGGATATGCAGTGACACAGACTGTATGGTTTGCTTTGTGTGGATGTGTGGGTGTTGCAGGGGAATACTTGCTTGTGTGTCCTGTGCTGAACTAATACTGCTTGCTTTGGAGGTTTTCTCTGTAGTGATGTTCGACAGTGTTTGAACAGAGATGCTTAATAACTTACTGTCAGTGGGCATTTGTGTTCTCCTTCTGAATCATGCAGCATGCTTCCTGTGCTTGGGTGCAAACTATTTTCTGTATTGGTACTCTAATGCTGGATTTACAGGGGCTGTGCCTTTAGATAATGATAAATTGTACATTGAAACTATGTAAACGAGTGCCTTGATGATACTTTTATTTCACCTCAGCAGATATGGCTAATTTCTAGTTTGGGGTAAATTCTTCACTGTGGTCTGAAATTGCAGATGCTTTTTTGTAGAGAAATGTTTGTAAGCAGTACTTTATCACAGCATAGCTGTGGCTTTCCTCAGATTCAGATGTTCTGTTTCTGTGCTCTGCAGTAGCAGCTTTCTGTTTATACTGAGTGGGAGAGGGAAAGCATGATTTAAAGTTTGGTTTATATGAAGAGGGATTTTTATATAGTTTGAAAGTGCTTGCAAAATTAACATTTGAGCAGCAATTGCAGGCCTTTGGAAGAAACTGTGCAGCATTTAAAGCAAATTTAACCATGCAGTTTTTGTTCTGTTATTTAGGGACTAATACCAAGCTTCACTTCTCTGGTTTCTTGATTCAGCTTCCTCAGTGACTTATGAGGCTCTGGCTTTAGGGTAACTGCCTGCCTTGAGCTTCACTGCCATTTTGGTCTTCAGGCATGTTTAACTCCTTAAGGCAATGTATACCAAAATTTTTTAAGAGAGCAGCACATGCAAGTGCCAAAAGTTAGGGATTCTTTTCTTGCTGTTCAGTCAAATGTTAATATTAAATAGCCATCGCTCTCTTGTAAAGGAGCACCAATGAAAGCAGTCTTTGATTTTCCACCTCAATTTTTGTTTAAAAGTTGGGGTTTATTTAATTATTGTAAACTATTGGGAAACATATAGGAAGTTTTAACATACTGAAGAAAAAGAAATTCCTCTGATTTATCTGTCATTTTAGTTTTGAGCAAAATTTGTAGTGTCACTATATTTGAATGGGTAATTCTCACAATTAGACAAATGAAGTTCAGTTTCTATTGAAAGAGTTTTTGCAGAGATGCTGCTGAAGATGTGTGTAATGTTTAGTCCCAGGCATAGATAATGACCCCAGGAAACACCCTGGAACTTATGGCGCCTTTTCACTCCCACGCAACATGCGTGTCTTGGAGACTTTTCTCCTTGAGATTGGTGCTCAGGCGCTGCTAAGAGCTGGTTCCTCTGACACTGTAGTCAAAGAGAATTTTCTTCTTTTTGTCTAAGAGAAGCCTTGTGACATATGGTGCTATCAAGTTGCAATTGTTAAGATAATGAGCAACTAATAAGCAATAATTACTCTTCATTAGCTGTACAACTTTGAAGATGGACAAATCTACAAGGAGGGTAAATCACATCTGAATCTGATCTGCTCCCCCCTTCCTTTTCTCTCCAATCCCGCCTGTTTATGGGCACTCAGTAGGTTGCTCTCATTTAAGGACCTGAACCTAAGATCAGTGCAGTTTTTCCAGTCACAGGTTCACAATCCGTGTGTGTCTCTGTCCCTGTTTATCTAGATATCTAGCAAAGCCTGTAATGAATTTGCAACATACAAGGATTTATTATAAGATATCTCTGACTGAGCATTACAAACCTAGTGTTGATTTATCTGCCATGAGGAAAGAGCAGGGATTTTACCTGTAAGTAGAATGCACTCGGAACACACAGTTTTGATGACATTATCATCAGATATTTTCAGGTAAACTAATTCTGGTAATTTGACAAGCTACTGTTTTCAAATTATCTTCTCAGAGGAACAAAACAGGGGAGGAAAGAAATGCAAATAAGAGTTGGATGTTGGAAAGACATTGGATTTATAATGAGAATCAGCAGACAAAAAGAAAGATTATGGCTGGTTTTATGCCTTCGTTCACTTCTGAGCCTCTAATCAAAATGTGTTTCCTGAACTGGAACCTCAGAATTATTTGCCAAATGATACTGTTCATGTCAAGTGTAAAATGGAGCACATTAGTAATAAAATCTAATTTCTCAGTCTAGAATAAGCATATTAGTAAACAAACATTTTCACTTCTTCATCTTGTCTGTAAGTAACACTGGCAGGAGCCTTTCCTTGGAAGTCAAGTTCACTTTCTTACATTGCAATCTTAGAGAGATACACATAAAGGGAAGCCTACTAATTTTATCCTACATTGCCAGTAATGAGTTGCAAGTCAATTTAATTAATGGACAGTAGTTGCTTAACATTCGTGGTCACCTAAACTACTTTAATTTGCATCACCGTATTTCTACCAGTTTTTGACGTGCAGAAGCACTGACACTGTTCCCTGACAGTATGAAATACAACTGCACTGTCGTGTCATTCAAGTACCAGAGACAAAACTTCCAGTGCAAAACTGCATGAAAGAATATACAGGGGGTGGATAAACATGCTGCATAATCTCAAAGCACAGTGAAAATGCGTGTCATAGTTGCACCAGGAACCAGCAGCGCAGACAATGTTACATTAAAAGATACGACATTCAGCACATTCCCAAAGAGATAAGTTTTGCTGTATTTGTACAAGAGTGTGGAATTTTTTTACCATCCTTAGTAGAGCTGTCATGTTTGTAAAGAAATATATTTTACAGCTAGTGACATCCAGAATGTGCCACATACATACTCAAGACGTTCTGACTACAAAAGAAAGGACATTTTCTTCCTTTCTTGTTATTCAAGGGTAGACTTTTTGATGGTGTCAACTACTTAGATATGCTGCATAGCAATCATTTTATTCATATGTATGAAAATAGATCTCTTAGAATCTTCATCACACTTATCTGATGTGAGCATCAAGATTGAATTTAATTGAGATTTTCAGATATAAGGTTAGATAGTCCATTTTCAACAACAAAATGAATATGCTATTATTTTCTACTATCCCTTCTTACCAAGGGCAATTGCTTAATACTCTGTAATAGCTACAGTTCAGGATAGTTCTTTTACCACAGTGACTCACTTCACTTTCCACACCCACACAAACCCCAGAACCTACTGTGAGTAAAGCAGCAGTGCAGTAGTACTCAAGGAGGATTAAAGGACTAAGACTGAGTACTTCCTAAAGCCTGCTGCCTGAGCTGCTGTTTTAAACAGGAGTGAAAAATAATGTACCTGCCTTTTCCAAGTGTTGTTCAAAAGGTATAGAGATGCACCCAAAACCCATGCATAATTAAAAAGATCACACTCTATGATTTGCAAAGTACTTTCAAAGTGCACCTGGTAAGGCAGGTCGACCTCCAAAATATGCAGAACTGGTCTGTGATTCCACCACCTTCTATGTTTGTTTCTTAAAGCTTTAGGCAAGAATTCTGGTATCTGGCTTTTTGGAGGATAATTCAATATGTTGAACTTTAAAATAAGACAATGAAAGCATGTTTTTGAACAAACTTGATCACGAGTCACCAACTGTAAATGTGAGATCTGATTTTCACTGAAACATCTGGAAGAAATTCCCAATGCCATATGCTCAGCTCTGAATCTTCATGAGTTAGTCCATGGAACTTTTAATAATATTTTCATTCCTTTCGAACACAGGTAAAAAGGAAACAGCATGTGAACTAAGCAAGAGTGTGCTTGAGCAATGGCTGCAGAGACACACACCTTTTCTCAGCATTATTTTGGCATTTGAGTTTCAAAACTCTTTTGTCCAGCTCTGGGGAGACAAAACCTCTGGGAGTCCTACCCATGGATGCTCTCAATTCACGGTAGTCAGCCAGAGAGATTCCTAGACAGGAGGAACATCATATCCCCAGTGTCAGTACTTGGTTCAGAGGGAAAAATGAGGAAATGAGACAGAAGGTTGCTGAAAACACAGATGCTCACATTTCTTCTGCTAGAAACAGAGAACTACTTATTTCTTTTTGTCATAAATCACAGGTTTTCCTTCAAAGCTTTACTTTAGACTTTCAATCAGCACTGAAGGCTGTAAAGAACTACACACTCAAGCAAATTTAAACTATCTGGTAGAAAAGTCTCCCATTTCTCTCCCTGACCCATCTGATTGATTTCATGATTGCTGGAGAATTTGCTGCATCACACATTTAGTTTGTATTATAAACCCGTCCAAAGTAGCTGATACCATCCATCCAATTTTGTTTCCATATTCAAATTCAAGCTCCCACTCCCCCTGTAAGCATCATCAGTATATCTATGACTTCTTACCAAATAACCATATCACACCATATATTGCAGTATTGTTTTGGATTTTCACCGGTTTAATCTAGAATTCAGCCCTCAGTCTGAACATCATTCAGTTAAGAGGAGATCAATCATAGAATCACAGATTGGTTTGGGATCGAAGGGGCCTTAATCCCCTTTCCTGCCACAGGCAGGGTCACCTCCACTAGACCAATTTGCTCAAAGCCCTATCCAAGCTGGTCTTGAACACTTTCCTCATCACAGGAACATATTTTTGTCTGCAAGATTTGTCAGGAAAGCATCTCCCATTATTAGAAGTCCAAATAATGACAAATCATAACTACTCAAAGTCATGGAACTCAAATAAACCAAACCAAACCAAACTGACTGAACTCTGAAAAAAAAAAACCAAAACATTGCATTCATTTTGTCATCTATTTGGGGGAATTCTTTAGGATTTATGCTTCAAAACTTTCATCCAGAAGAATATGAGAACATTTTGGAAAAAAAGAATTTTACACCCCTGCACAGTAACCTCACCAGAGCCTCAAAAGCATCACCGCATATGAAAATCAGACAAGGTTAAAAGGTAGATACCCCCTATATTTAGAATCACAGTTTTATAAGGTAGTGCTTTTTGTTTGTTTGTTTACAAGTTTACATGCCCATCTTTGTGTCTTACAGCCAGTGGAAATGTTTCCTAGGAAGAAAAATTGAGAGATCCTACTGCCTGTATCTGAAAACCACCAGAAAATAGTATTTTCTAGATTATATTCTGCCTCTGAGTTCACTATATCATCACTGCAGTTTTGCAAGTTGCAAGCAAAATGCAGCCAGAGAGGACATACCCAAGTAAAGCTGATCCAATCCTTGCTCAGTTGCAAAAGTATTCTGAAAGTTTTCTCCTTGCTCTTTTTGTGTGCTATATTGGGTCAGCACTCTGAAAATTACTCGTATTTTATTCTCTGTCACACCATTACAGCATTTACAGTTCTCATCTCCATGGTCACTGTGGGTATTTTCTGGGAAGAAGCAGATTCTCCTGTTGGAAAACACTTTTCCTTCTGCCAGTTCTTAATAATGAACTCTTTTAAGAATTGCCTGGAGAATGGGAACAGGTTGGTAATAGGAAGAAAAAAAAAAAAAGAACCCATAATTGCATCTGTAAAGGAGTTTTTCCCCAGCTGCCTCCTGATTTGGGTCTTCATCCCAAATCCATGGATGGCAATGAGGAGACTCCCACTGACCTTGTATCACAACCTAAGAGACTTTTATTGAAGGTGTATTCAGAGTATTTTTGACAATCTACAGCTACTGGCATTTGCAAAAGTTCTGCTCCTTGTGGTGCAGGAGACTGTGACCTCGCAAAGCCCGGCCATGGTGAGCAGCCCCTCCTGTGTGAACACCCAGCTCTCCTCAGGGCCTTTTTTTGCCCAAGGCCTTGCACTTACATTAAAGATTCATAATGGGACTGTTGTAGGCAATAAAGTTACATACCATCCTGTTGTTTTCTAAGAGTGTTCTGATTTAAATTATGTGTAGAACAGAGGAAATGATATTTTAGAAGAGGAATAAAAGCATAATACAGGCACAAATAAAATTTGGTTACAGATGGATTTGAAGTAGATGGAATAACTTTTCTTATGAAGAAATACTGTGCCTAGGGGAGGGTGTTTTGTATGGTACTCCATAGCCTGGGATTTGATTTAAAAAGCCCTATAGATATCCTTAGATCTCAAAACATAGAGAAAACCAGCAAGGAGATGTGGTTTCTGGGTTTGTTTTTTTTAAGCATGTATTTCATATAATCCCTGTAAACCCAAGATTTTGGTAGAAAATAGTAAATACATACAAATGAAATAGATTCTCTGAAAGAAGCAAAACCCAAAAATCCCCAGTAAGTCATTTATAAGGAAAATGCAAGCAACATCTATTCCACGTGAAGTTTCCTTACGCTGTATTTAGTGCTAAAGCATTTATCGTCTTTAATCTAAGAGAAAAACTGAGTGTCACCTGAATGAGTCCCAGCTGAATACACCTGTCTGTCTTGTCGAAGCCGCTGAGCCTTTCAGCAAGCAGCCAAGGGAAGGGGAATGTTCATACACAGCTTCATTTCAAGCTTCCTGGACAACCTTGTGCAGCAACCAGTCAGGGAGAATGGCTGATATCAGTATCTGTCTCCAGAACTACCCCACGACACCAGGACTGATTTAAAAGGACACTCTCTGGCTGTAAGGAGGCACAATTCACACAGAAACCATCACTGTCTGTAAGAGCACAAGGCTGAATAACAGTAAAATACAGAGGGGGCTTTTAACATGTAGTTGTGTGCATGGAAACACACACAGATACAAAGATTAGGGTTCATCTTTGGGGTTTCCACCAGCCTCCCACTAAAGAGGCTACTAAGAAGGACTCGAGAGCCACTGCAGCCACAAAGAACACAATTTTTTTGTAACATTTGTCCATGTTATGAAAGGAATAAACTGTTTATCATGAAACAAAGAACACTCAGTTTTTCTAGTCTTCTTTTCTGTTTTTAACAGTCCAAGACTCCTTCCATGAGCTTGTAGAGCTGAAGCAGTAAGACCCTGTGACCACTGCTCCCTGCCCCTGCCCATAGGCAAGGGAAGCACAGATTAAACACTGCAGGGATTGAACTAAAACCTGCTGTCTGACTCAACAGAACAGCTTTCTTCAGGTTCCCCTGCAGCTGGCATCTTGCTTCAAAAGTGATGTTATGTTTACAGGTGATATTTAATCAGTCACTGTTCATAAGAAAATATCTCAACTGTCTGCTAGACTTTTTTCTTGCGGTTAATGCAGAAGTATCCATGTACTGAGCATGGAACAAACTGTTCTGTGATACTTCCCTGTGTTTCCAATGTCTGGACATGCTGTATGTTTGGTAGGTGAAACTTACCAGTACAAAGGATCAGCCACACCATTTATCTACACTACAGGTACCATTGCGATCATAGAAACTTGGCCCCATATATTCAATATTAAAGTGTATACGTAAAAATGCCACCCTCAATACCATTTCTGTATGCTCCAGTGACTTCACTGGGCAGTTTGGCAACAGAGAACCACACTGAATTCTTAGTTAAAATCACAGGAATTAGTTTCAAACTGAATGTGACAGACTGGCTGTGTAAGGGAACCACACGCGCAACCAACCTAGGCTGAGTTTTTTTATGAGCACTGTGATTTAGTGATTTAAACTTATTTGGTTTCCTGAGATGGAATGAGAGCTCATAAGCAGTCTGTTACTCTGTCTCAGCTGACAAGAGGTAACTTCTAAAGATACATGACCTTGGTTTCTTCCTGTCTTGCAAACATAACCCTAGCATATTGGAAGTAATACGCTAATAAAAAGTTCCCTACCCTATCTGCAGTAATGGCCATGTTATGTGTTATGTGATAGCAATAACTGAAACACATCAACATGAACTTCACTAGAAATGGCTCTAGCACAGCTTTGAAAGCCGCTTTTCCAAGTGAATGAAGTAAAGAGAAACTTTTTCATCTCCAGGAAACATGATCCTTTCCAATGCACTTCAAAGTTTGGCCAGCTGGAAGCAAGTGCTGTAGCAAAGTGCCGTGGAGTCTGCTGGAAGCTGACTCCAGCACAGGAATTGAAATAAATGAATTTGGCATCTAAAAGGAGGGTTTGTGGAGTCAACGCTTTCTAAGCAGAGGACAGAGAGAGATTTGGCAAGGTTGGTGCATACATTACTGACATTTTAATGTCACAGAGGGGTAATCCCAGGTCTAACTGAGCCAGCTGAACTTGGAGCCCACCCTTCTCAGGTGTAGGGCTGAAGTGGTGCTGAAGTGACAGCCTGTGTGGGTAGGGGAGTGTTAGAGGCTGTCAGAAAACACACACATGCAAAAAAACCACCCCACCATTTTTGTACTAAGTTGTGATTTTTTGCATGCCTTACTACTCACCCACCAAAGGTAAAGCTTTTATGTGGATAGTTGTCAGAAAATTAGCATGGGAATGTTGGGAAAGGGAATAATTTTTGCCTGCTTTTGGTTGTTCAAACCAAAACACTTTTTTTAAGGAATCATTTTGAAATGGAAATCAGTGATGGTTGACATCATTCTCAGAACATTGCCTTGGGACACTGAAGTGCAGAAACACTTTGCTGATATTTTGGACACACCGCATAAGAATTTTCCAAGTGATTTTCCATCTCCCAGGAAGAAAAATATTGTATTTTCTTATTTACATGTGGACAACTATTTGTATCCTAAGCAAGCATCTGCAAAACATTCATGCCTGCAGGAGATTTTAAAAATTAATATCAGAGAAGGAAATATCACTGGCACTTCAGTGGAATTTTATCTGTTGGATTTGGTAAGAATGGGATACTCTGTGTAAAGAAAGTCTTGTTTCCTTATTTGTGTAGGGATCAGAACCATTGTCTTTAGCTTTCTTTTCTCCTGACAATTTGTTTCTGTAATCTCCTTATGTTCCAACATTAAAACCTTTGGCTAAATTGAGAGGTAACTTAACTGACAATATAAGATACACATTAGTAAACATAACAGGAGGCTCTGGATCAAGGCACCCTGCAAAGACAGAAAAAACAATAAACAACAGGAATCTGGGCTGCCTCACCTACCACTCTTTATTCCGTTCTGAAAACACCTGTTTCTTTCAACATGTTCTTTCATCTTCCACTTGCAAGTCACCGCTGCTCATATTATATTCATGATGCATAAAGTAGTTTACACCACAGTTAGGTCTGTTCTAAGTTGGTCCTGGACATTAATCAGTGGCAAGTGCAGAACTGCATGTCTGGAGGACACAGAGTCCGTGCATGTCCAGGGTAGTGACGTGGCAAGATTTGAGATGGGCCAAGTGGCCTGGTTTGGTGGCACGGAGGGCTCCTCAGGACAGTTCAGCATCAGCTGAAAGCACCTGTTCAAGTGCAAGAGAGATGGTGCTACGAAATCCTCACAAAAATCACACAACAGGTAATTCCACGTAACTCCTTCTCAGAAATGGGGAGGAAGAGGCAGAGAAGTCCTTGAAACCTCTCAAAGGACTTTGCCATCTCTGTCCTGGGTAAAGATTATGGGCAATAACCAAATACAGTTACTATGGTATCTTGAGTCTGTTTTCTTCAAGAAAGGCCAGGATTGCCTCACCCTAAAGTTAGAGCAGCGCCACCCAGGTGTCCTGTCCCTCAGGGAGGAAGGGGCTGTGCTGGAAGGAATTCTTCTACAGCACAAAATGAGTCCCAGCTCCTTGGCTACAACATTTCCCTTGTTCTTTCCCCTCTTCATCATATGATCCAACAAAGTGTCTCACCTATTAATGTCTGGAAAATGTGGTAGGATTGATCAGGAAAAGAAAAATTTCTTCCCCAGGTCTATTAAATTCACTGGGTGTCCTGAGAGAAGAGGATCTTTGGACAAGAGCAGGATATATGATTGCAAGCAGACATTAATTTTATTACACAACTGCCCAATAGAACTTTTATGAAATATTTGGAACTTCTATAGCATAGAGAAAGTCAGCATTTTTTAGAGCAGTTCAAGCCATAAAACGGAGTAGTAACCAACAGGGGGAAATAAGAATGGTTGTTCCTTCAGAATTTTTGAGTGATTAGATTAATTTTCAACCTTTCCTGTGCATGATCTATTATTTAATCTCCCACCCTACTTCATAGCAGCAAACAACAGCTTTCTATTCTAAACTTTTGTTTTTCCTCCGTTATTAAAGTATTTCTGTCTAAAAGAATGGATTTTTTGCAAAATGCTGCTGTAAGAAAGGTGAGAAAGCAGGAGCAGCTGCAAACAAGGTTTCAGATGGCTGTGCCAGTCCTCCAGAGTGCATGTCAGTGCCATGTCACTGCTGCTGTTGAGCACATTCTTCACCTTGAAAGCCAAATCAAAGAGAATTTTAAAATAAGGAATAGAATTAGAAGACCAGACATGTAGAGGTGAGGAAAGCAAGGTCTGATTCACTACTTGCTAACATAAGTGAAATCAGAATTAAGCTTTCTTAACCAAAATCTTCCACATTTGCATTATCATGCAATTAAAAAAAAATCAGTAAATGCTCTAACTACAGTTTAAGTCAGAGGAAAAAGGAGGAGGACGGTCAAGTTTCTACAATTTTTTTACTTTTCTCATATAGCATGGGCTAACTATTGAGGTGGGGTTTTTTCCCACTTGATCCCTTTGTGAGATTATCTTAATGAGTTTGCCCCTGATTTGAGGAACTAAATACAAAGGATGAATTCTAGTTATAAACAGATTTTTGGATGAATTCTAGTTCTAAACAGATTTTCTTGTATTTTCTTCCGGTTGTACTAGCACTTTTTTTTCCCCCAACACAACTCTGGCTAATATAAACTAGTCTTTGATTAACATGTCACTCATTGAGACCATAAACCAGCTGTCAAGCAGGGTGTTAAACAACCAGTAAAGGTCTTGCAAAAAACACAGGTAGCAGATGAGAATGTGTTTGAGTGAACAATAACCACATCAAAATAGCAAAGATAATTCTTGATATATATTTTTATACACATATTTTTAGATGTCACTGGCTTTCTGAGAAGCTATGTTTAAAACACTAGCATGAGCAGAAATCCTGGAGTCATTTACTTTTGATCCTTCTAAAATTCACTGCATTTGCTTGTACAGCAGAACAACTACAGGGACATTGAAAGGGTGCTGCGAAAATCACTGCTCCGTAAAGTCCTTGCTGGCTGCTGTTTAGAAAAGGAATTTGTGAAGGAATAAAAGCAGTTTTTCATGAAGTTACAAAAAGGAGGATGAAGAAATAGCTTTCAGTTGCTGGAACTAAAAAAGGCGAGGAAGTGCAAGTGCATGCAAAGAGGGAAACCACAATTCTCCCTTGCAAAAGGGAAGGAATGATGAACAAAAGGCACTCAAGAAAACACTTCTACACCAGCCACAGGAAAGATTTGTATATAGTAAACTTCTGTTTGCTGCATAGCAGTTGCCGACATATTTCCATGCAAGCTCATGTTGTTTTCCCTGCTTGAGTGGCATAGCAATAATAAATACATTTATTATTCATTAAATGATATCAAAGTATTTTAATATGCCTTAGCGTTTCCAAAGGGTTCAAATCGCAGCAGTACAACCCCTGCTCACCTAATTTGCTGCATTAACAGGCAAATATTATAGCTTGTAATTTAAAGTTTCTGAATGTGCATTTCCAGACAGAATGGAGAATCATTTAGGTATCCAGAGTCAAGATTTTTCTCTTAAAAACCTCACAGCATCACCATCCCTGCATTCCCCCCCCTCACCCCACCAAACTGACATTATACACAGCTCAGTTCTCCCATATTTTAAAACAGGATTCATAAAATTCACCAGCCTCAGAGGGTGTCAAATGAGGAAAAGGATGATTTTAAGGTAAAGGCAGATCAATAGAGAGATGCTCTAGTATGTGTGTGCATTGTTTTGTGTAACTTGGTTTGTTTGGGTTTTTTTCATATATATAGGAAAAAAAGAAACAGGAAAGGAAGGAGGAATCAAGCTTTAGTCTTGTGGTTTTCTCTGCTTGCTGTTTGGAAGCAAGTCTTTACGTTGCTGACTGAACTGGCCACAGGGTCCCAGCCTACATTTGCATGATGGAGAGCTCTGCATAGCATTTTCCTGAGTGCCACTGCATGCCAAAGCAGATGGAAGGTGATTTATGGACTTTGTTGTTTATGGGGATAAATGAGGACAGAATTATGCCTAGATCACTGTGTCCCAAATAATTCCTTGAGGTTATCAAGTTTGCACAGCACTGTCTTAAGTTTATGCCAGAAAAAAAAAATAAATCAAAATAACAGGAAGTGAACCACTGAAGCAGAATGCACAGGGAATGTACCAGGGCACATAGTGCTCATTTTTCTACACCAACCAGGGAGAAGTTTTATTCCAAGTTACTGCTCAGTGCTTCCAGTGAAACACTCCCAGATTGTATTATTGTCACTAAGTCCAGCATTTGGTGAACCATAACTACAGTTAGAGCCCTGTGACCATTTAGGGTATAAGTGAATGAATCTGAAAGCTAAACAATTTTTCTTCTTGAAAGATTAGCACTCAACCCATCTAATAGAAGTTAGCAAAGTTGTATCCTGTCAAATACATACAGAAGTCACTCATTTGCCTAAGAGCAGCCTGTGATAGAAAGGGCAATAAAAGCAGCCTGGAGATGACTGCTGCCATTCTTGAAAAGGCTTCAGAGACACTAGAGATGATCCTACGTGATTGAAACTGGCAGTAACATCTCACCAAGATGCAAAATAAGACTGAAAATGAATACGCAAGTTCATTAGTCTTGATGTTATTTGCTGAATATCTCCAAAAACAAGAGTACGGAGCTCCAGGTAACCAGAGGATGTTTCCCAGAAGTCTGACCTGTGCTGTCTTCTGAGTTTTGACAGTGACAGAACTGCCATTCATGAACTTCAGCACATCCCAGGAGCTAAGGCAGGTTTTGTTATTTGCTAACAGCTCTGCAGTTTGAAACCTAAAATGGAACTTGTTGCAACTCTGACCAAAGGCTCACACAGGGAGTTCTCTTTTTGGTACATGAACTGTGGCCTTCACAGTAATAAGGTCAGGCATTGACAAACTGGCTCTTGTTTAGGGCAAATGCTACTGAAGGTGTTGGATGATGCTGTGATTTCAGCCATTGTGGGATAGGATTTACTACTTAGTTCAAAAATGGAAAAGTCCAGTTAAATGCTCTTGAAAAGGTCCTGTGCTAGGAAGAAAAACCTTCCAAAGTACATTTCTATCTACTTGGTCCAAGTCCACAGTTCTTTAATGTTTCTGTGACCAGTTATGGTTTTGTCCTGCAAGACAAATACCCATTGATTTGAGTTTCTAATGACTGCTGCGTCAGGCTGGCTATTTATTTGCTTAATTAATTCCTCTGACCTTCCTTCCATTTAACAGTCAGGATGACAAACTTCCATTTTACCAGCTGTGTGGATGTTGGTCTGAAGCACCTATGATGTCAAAGGCTTTGTATTCATTTACTAAGCAAGTTATTTTAAGCCTTTTATTTCTTTTTTATATGCCTGGTCAGCATAGATTTATCTTTTTTTTTCCCAGCTCAATCTCATATCATTTATCACATAGATTTAGGTTAATTCATACACATTGACCTACAGGAAATACATGGTTACTGTTTTTTGAGATATGAGGAAGCAATCTGAATTCCAAGGGGGGACTTCAGAAAAAAGCATTAATTTTTAGAGTTTAAAAATTCCTCCCTACTTGTAATTAGCAATGCTTCAATTTTCTGCCTTGACATTCAATAATAGAACTGGAGACTGGAAGCAGAAGTAGCACATCCAGTCCAGAGTCCGCAATGTCCAGGCTGTTCTAGATACCATCCAGCAAACCAAGCACGTACTTAGAGCACAAATTTAAATCTCACAGTATTAGCTGGACTTAGGTTAACAAAAGCATAGGAATGTATTGGTTCTTGAATCCTTCCTAGGAACCCCGTTCTTATTCAAGTTTACGAGAATTTAGGAATGTAAATGCAATTATATATCTTGTCCTTAGTGCTTTATTCACAGGGCTGCCCTAAGGACCTATTTAAAGTCAGGCACGTGCTTAAATCCTTATGTGAAAATTACATTCAGATAAGCGATCTAAAATTAAAATATCAGCCTGGCTCTTGTATATTTGCAAATCAAGTTTGTTTTGACAACAGGTTAACATAAGACACACCTGAGACAGAGAGCCTAGAGCTAGATGGGCTGTGTGATGCAAGACTCTGCAATTAAAAGACAAAACCCAAAGATGCTCCCTTTTCAAATGTGGGTGTTCACGTTCTGCCAGGACTCTGCTGCCTGCTTGAGTGCCAGTGAACTAGAGCAGCTGGCCTGCTACTTCTGGAAAATTATTAAGTCAGTGATTTATTTAGTCTGTTTAAAGAAGGTGGGATAAAATATTGGGCTGGTATTGCCATGGTGATTATGTTATTTATTTTTTTTAATTAATATTGAGCAACCTGTACACCAGCCAACTTCAAGAAACATCAGAAGTGCTCTCTTCATTCTCTGGCTCGAGAACAAAAGCCTTCATTCTAGACAAGGGTAGGATAAATAATATTTTCATTCTGGGACCCTACAGAAACTGCTTTTCCTAGTATCTTCAATGCACAGACAGAGAAAACAGACTCTTGATCTTCCTATCTCATCTTACAAGGAAAATACCTGGTTTCCCTCCATCTCTGAGACATGAAATATAAGCCCAGAACAGATGGAGTCCCAGGTCTGAAGATCCAACGGAGGAGAAACTCAGTTCCCATCTCCCCATGCTTCTATAACTCAATGTGCTATTTACCAGGACAGAGCCAGACATGGTCACCCTCACCCCCCCAGACCATCCCTCACTCTCCCCTTCCTGGCAGAGCCCCTGAAATTTGCCATTGTGGCGGACCCTGTGCACGCTCACAGACCTGCCCTGGGTTATCAAGGGGGAAGCTTCTTAACACTTTTTACCAAGATGAAACAACACAGATTTTTATACTGGAGATCTGGCACTGGGGTAGAGGGAAAGAAATACAGAAAGAGCACCACAATATCCCCAGCTTGGCATGCCTGACCACTAACCTCTGCTTCTTTCTAGCAGCTGAACTTTACCTTAACCACTGGAAAAGACTCCTTCAGCTCGTGTGAGAGACAGCAGTGTTGTGCTGCTGGTATATTGCAATTGCCCCTCTACTGAGGTCAGTGGGACAGAGGAAGGTGAGTGACAGTACCAAATGATATTATCTGAATTGTGCAAAACCATGATAATTCATAGCTACCTGACCCAGAGAAGAGACACATAGTCAACTGCAAACTCATCCTGGTGCAATGGTATAACACCATGTTGTGTTAAATCCGTAACAGAACAGCCTTCAAAAGCTATTTTAATCAATTAAGAACAGTTGGACCCTTTAGCACATAGTTACCATCATCTACTCATTATGTACTTAAAATGCAATTATAGACAGGAAAATAATGTTCGTTTTCTATTGACCTCGTTTTACTCGAGTGAATTGAGTCTACTTCTCATCTGCATTCACAGTCCCAGCTGCTTCCTGACTGAAACAGATCCTGTAGGCTTTTTATATCCAGTAGCAATGCATCAACACCATATGCAAGGCCAGGGTGTGTGGGGAAGCTAGGATGTCTCCTGGCTCCTGAATTATTAGGCTGTTCCAAGTTCCAGTGCGGAATCATTCCCAGGACGGTGATTCATGAGGTAGCAAAGAACTTCAATCCAGTTCCCAGGCTAAGTTTCTAGGGTTAGAAAAGCAATGTTGCTTCTCAAGCTTAAAAAAAAATTAAAGTAATTGTCCCTATCTGTAACAGAGCATATCTCTGGGACCATTAGTTATCCAACAGGCTGGTAGTAAAGTAAAAAGAGTGAATATATAGTGAAGGAGTTTTTCTGAACATATATAAATAGAAAACCATCACACTTTCACTGGAAGCAGCAAAATTTGCAGGCAGGACAAGTTAAGTTAATGCTTTGAAAGCATGTATGAAGTCATTCCAGCCACTGAAGTCAGGTGCATTTCAACAACAGACAAACTGCATCTGAAATTCAGGGCGGTACACAAGAACTCCCAAACCTGTAAATGCTTGTGTTCCCTGAATGTCATTGATGCAAGTCACTTGCTGTCATAATTAGCCTTGTCAGAAGGTCTGAAATAGAAGGGAATGGTGGGGACTCCCTGCAGCATAAACTGGGAGGTCCCTGTACCAGAGAGGTATGAGGTAAGGATGCCCCCAATTTCTCAAAAGCAGATCTGCATTCATTCCTAACCATGGCACTTACAGTGTCATTTGATAGACAGATATGCACAGGCTGGCTACATTTCACCATCACATTGCTAATACAGTTTCAAGGTTATATTTATATTTATAAGAAACCTGACAAATTCTTTATTTGGTATCCACTGCAGTAGGTCACCAAGAAAAAATACAAACAAATCCACCCCAGTGCAGCATTTTGGAAACTACTTCACAAGCTTGAGAAGGTTTGAGTTAGGACAAGACAGCCTATTAGGACTTAAGGCTACAGACTTACTTTAAATTATACCTACAGAACATGCCAAAGGAATAATTTGGACACCATTCTTTGTGGTCAAGTGTAGGTTTTTATGCTGCTACTATAATTTTTAAACTCTTCCTATCAAATATTGTGTATCGATAGAAATGGCAATATCAAACATCAGGTAATTGCTGGCACTTATTTTCAAAGTCAAAACTGCTTGAACTTCCCTTTGAGAAAATTAGGGTTTTATTAGCTGGCAGAGAAGGGGAGGTGATACCAAGGGCAATTTGGCTTGGGAATGCAGCGTTCCCATCAGAGCATCCTTTCTGGCAGCAAGGTTTTCCTCACAGAGAAAGTTCAGCAGGATTTCCTGAGACTGCTTGTCTCTCAGACCTGCTTTTATGGAGGCCTTGGAAGATGTTGAGGTGGTGCCTTCAGACATATGGACCCACCCAGCAATGCACAAACTCCACTGTCTTTCTCACTGCACAGTCAGTAGTGACTCAGTGTGTGGAATAAAACAAGCAGAGGGGGAGGAGGGCTAAAGTTTGTACTTGTCATATCACTGCACAATATGGGAAATGCCAAGTGTAGGCTGCCAGCCTATACAGCCCACTGATTTCGTATAGATGCCTTGGAAGCACAAACCTTACTCACTCTGTGTATCACACTGGGTCTCCCTCTCCTCAGCCCCAACCCACCAGATATCCACGTGAATAATGCTGCTCTTGATTTTCCTGCTCATGGGGGACATTAACCACAGAGATGATGACATTTTTACTTTGGTTAGCCCTGAAACACTGGACTAAGGCAAAGCAATCAGAAAATTCTAGCTGCCCACAGTCTGCCTGGTTGCAGTCAATGCAATTTTTATGAGGCATTTTATTATTAAAACAATTTCTCTGGAAATCAACCCACCCACTGCCTGTCCAATGTTTGCAAAACTAATTTAGTTGAAGGGTGCTTGGAGTCAAGTAAATACAAGCCAGACATTACTCTCTGCTAGGGAAAAGTCATTCAAAGAGAGGTGCCCAGCCATGTGCAGACCATATTTCAGCATGACCATAAGCTGCTATTTTCCAGCTTAGTGCTGTACATCTCACTGCTTTCCAGTGGTTTACAAGTTGCAATGTTCATTCAGTCGAGGAAGGGTGCCTTGGGCAGCTCTCCCACACGAGCCCCATCATTTACTGCAAGTGTCACCACAGGGTTGCTGACCTTGGTAACATGACATGCATCAGGCTGTTTGCAAGCAGGCTCTCCAGCCTCCTTCCTGCACTCCATCTTCATTAGCCACCAGCTAATACATGTCCTTCCTACTCTGAGGCTTGGCATATTTACAAGAAATAAATTTTATAGCAGTCTCAGGCTACTTTCCATTGCTGCCCCCTCCCACAGCTGCAGCCACTGTACCTGGATAGAGAGCTTGATGAAATCTCCATTAGCAAAGTTCAGTTTGCAGAGTAGAAAAAGAGAAGGCACAGCACTGTCAGGCACAGACCTGACTTACAGACTGTGGTGCAGTGTGGAGGTTTCTCTAGTAAAGGAGCTTCCTTTTGTCTTTTCTTAATATATTACTCTTAGTTAATGATTAGTTTCAGCTTATTAGAATAATATGATTTTATTTGCCTTCCTTTGTAAGTGTTAACTCTTAAACTTAGTTAAAATTGAGGTCTGTGCTTCCCTGTTACAGGTGACTTGAACAATCCTGCTCCAAATAGGCAATGTGAAGCAAAACATGACTCCTTGCCTTGTCCTGCCATAGAGATTCCCTCTGACCTGTGTTAGCTCCCACTGCACACAACCTGAGCATCTCACACACCTCTGCATCCCAGGCTGTACCTACACAGAGGTCTCAACGTGAAAGAAAAACTTTGGGGTTTTTTAGAGGGAACAATTTTCCCCCAGCCACTGAAACCAGTGATGGAGAGATCAGAGGCTTGGTTGTTTCTTTGAATCAGAAAGACTGCAGAGCTAGTGAAAATCAGTTGCCCTTGTTTGCGTCCTAAGAAAAGGCCCATGCTGAACCATGATGGAAATATAAATCTCCTCCTGCCACGTCACTATCCCCCTCCTCCATCAAAACCCTGTTCTAAGAAGTCTGACTGTTGTTGGCACACGAGCAGGAGCAGCTTCTGAGCACAGTGATGATGGAACAGCACCAGGCAGAACTGCAGCTGAGCAGCAGAAATCAAGGGCTGATTTGAGCTGAGTGTCCTGTCCTTCCAGATGCTTCAGACTCAGCTGCAGCACATTGAACCTGTGGGAGATCTGGAGTCATTCCGTACCATGAGGCTCAGCACTAGGACCATCAAGATCTTGCAGAGAAAACAGTTCAAGGGGAAAGAAAGAACACTTAGTAAAAAAAAAAAAACCAAACAACCACAAAAAAACCAAAAACAAAACAAAAAAAACCCCAGTTTCAGATCTGCATTTGGGCATATATAAAAATTTGCCTTAGAAAAGGCTAGTTCTGTATTGAGGTATGACTTGTTAGGTCCTATCCTAATATAAATCTTAACACAGAAATACACCAAATGAGGTAGGAAAAGTTAGTTAATCCTAATGATATCATCATATCCTCCTTCCTGCATAGTTTTATAGATCATTAGCTGGATGATCTGTACCAAGTTATGTGTCTGGAGAGATGGTGCTCAAAGGTAATTCTCTCTTTTTCAGCACACACAGATTTGGGGATGTAATTTCTATCTATTAGATGTGTATTTGCTTCTGGCCCAAAGTCAAATGTGCTGCAAGACAGCTCTCCATCGCCTGCATGTGCAATTAACTAAGCCTCCATGAGCATCAACATAAAATGAGCCTGTGACAATAATCATACCAGGCAAGGGGCAGGCAGAGACCCATAGGGACACATCTCCCCTTATTATTCATAGGACTGAGCTGTTTGAGTTTAGTTTCCTTTCATGCATGAAAAAGCTTTTGAGGAATCTCATTATTGTACTGAATATAAATATATTCAGTAAATATAAAGAGACAGTGTTAAACTAGAAGCAAATATCAGTGTCTGGTCTTAAAGGTATTAGAGCTATATTACAAATACAAATAGAGATTGAAGCTGAAATTGGATCAGACCTCAAATATCTTCTCTTTTCTTAAGGGCAGTTTCCAGGAGGCAGCTGGAAAGCAGTAGCAACCCATGAAATGAGAACTTAAGAAACCTGTTTCTGGGTCAGACAAGTGGTCCATCCATCCCAGCACTGCCAGGGGGAGATGCTCATTAGGGATACCATCCTCCAACATCCACAACTGGTTTTTAGGGAAATTATAGGGTGCTTTCAGGGTCTATTTATGGACCTGTTGTCCATAACTCATCCAACTCAAAGAGCCTGCTGGGACTGTCTCCAGTCCTCTGCGACTTTTGGAAAGTCACTATCTTCTGAATAAAGAAGTCTTACAAGCTGATTGCCTACTAGTTCCATTGAATGCCCCCAAATTTACCTATCTTGGAAACTGGTACATTATTTTTTTTAATTGGGAGGAAACCATTTTCCCATTCACCTGATCTGTGATCCTGTGTGGCTCAAACATTATTCCTCAGCAACCTTTCTTCCAAATTGAAGAGTCCTATCCTCTTCAGACACTTAGAAAGCACTAATAATCCTTTTGACCATTTTAATTACTCTAAAGAGAACTCACTAATAGCAGGTATCTAGTCCTCAGCACACTGACCTGCTTTCACACCACAGTGATCCCAGTCCATTAGAAACCAAAATAATAAAGGTGGGGAAAACAGCATTGAGGCTTGGGACATCTGAGCGCATTCAGAAGTCAGTTTGATCCCTGCAAGGGAGAAAAGACCTTCCAAACTGCTGAGTCAGTCCAGGCAAGCCCTCCTCACTCCCTGTGCGTTACTTAAAAATGTTCCTTGGGGCTAATGGCGCATTAATAAGGTATTGGCTGTCTGGGGCTGTCGGGTGCTGTGCCAAAACCAGTCTTTTATAAATTGAACATGTACAAAGGTTCTGGCAGTCTGATTCCCAATGACCCACTGACAAGCTACTGATCTAGCTGAAGATGTGGAGATTGAATGTAATTGCACACAATCTTTTTAATCAAGGACTACACTTCCAATAATCTGCTGCAGTGACAAAGAAAACAACATCACGCTGTAATACATGTCTGGAATCAAAGCTCTTCTCAGTACAGTCTTAATTAAAGAGTGTCTCTGACTACAAGTTTTATAGAAAAGTCAATGAGCTTCCAGCTGAGGAAAGGACCTTTCTCGATGGGATGAAAAGGCTGCAAATGTACTTAGAGCACGATCAGAAAAAACTCATGTAGAAACACAGGTAACACTCAGGCTATGGGTTATACTTGGCAATATCATTAATACAGACTGGGGATTGGGGGAAGGAGGGAATGAAGAGGCATTAATGACTCCCAAAATCCCAAGCACAAAAAAAGCCATGGCCAAAGCCATCACTAGCACCAATCAGAACTGCTGCAGGGATGCTGCATTACAGCCTGGCCTGCAGCAGCCCCCCAGGGCATGGATGCCTGAGGGCTTCACCTAAAGGTGATCCAGGGAAGAGGACCCAGAAATGGAAATGACAATCAGGGTAAGAATCACTGGGTGGGTTTTTCACTACTTGGACAGTCCTCAATGGCAAGCTATGCTGGTGGTCACTAAATCTCTATTCTCCCTACCTCATTCCACCAAAGTCCAGCCAGAAAGTGGCCTATTGCCTCACCATTCTCAGAGATCATTTTTGACCATTCTCTGTCTTTGATTATACACAAACTGTATTTTACACCCATCCATCTGGCACTTCTCACAAATACACTCAAACTAAAAGATACTCAAATTTACCAGTTTAATTTGTCAACCCTCTATATAAACCACATTATTACATAACAACCTGTCACAGAGATCAAGTTTAACAGAATTTCATAGACTCACAGAATGGTTTGGGGTGTAAGAGGCCTTGAAGGTTATCTATCCCCAACCCCTTACAGTGAGTCAGGACACCTTTAACTAAATCAAGTTGCTCAGAGCCCCCTCCAACCTGACTTGTACTGTTTCCAGGGATGGGGCATCCACCATCTCTCTGGGTAACCTGTGCCAGCATTTCACCACCCTCATTGAAAAAAATTTCATCCTTATATCTAATCCAAATCATCCTTGTTTAAAACCATTATCCTTTGCCTTATCACAATGGGCCCCGCTAAAAAAATTGCCCCCATTTGCATGGACTGCTCTTTACCAACCAGTCTTGGTACCAAACAGTAGCCTTGATTTACTACAATAGATACTGCCCACATGTCCTGGAAAGACAGAGATCGTGAACAGCTGGGACTCAGACTCGGGATCCTGACCGATCCTCACTCATCTCAGCAATGGGCCATTTATTCTTTCACCTGGCCTCGCTCAGTGACATGCCGAATGTGGAGGCTGCAGTATTTGTTACCTGCCTACAGAGCTATAGACTAGAGTTCAATTATCCTTAAATTCTTATCAGGATGCTTCACTCCAGCCAGTGCTGTCATGGAAAATGTAATGCATGTCCTGACTCAAGGTTTTGGTTCATTTGTAATAGAAATCATCTGGCCTCTCTCTGAAGGAAGATGCAATCCATCCCTGCTGGGAGACAGTGGAAAATATAGTTTATGTGGATGCCAACTGGATCCTCATCAGAAAGAAGCTTTTGTGCTGTATTCACGTGCAGAGC
Source organism: Campylorhamphus procurvoides (assembly GCA_013396655.1). Classification (NCBI taxonomy): domain Eukaryota; kingdom Metazoa; phylum Chordata; class Aves; order Passeriformes; family Dendrocolaptidae; genus Campylorhamphus; species Campylorhamphus procurvoides. Next base: position 67,868 of record WBMV01007169.1, on the reverse strand, counting down.
TGTACAAAAGAGGGGGTCTGAAAATGGGGAGATTTTCTGTGATGTTGAGCTGTTTGGCTGCTTGCACTGGTTCCAGATGGTGCTGGAGGCACTCAGTGTCTCTGAAAACAGGCCAATTTCATTCTCCCAGTTCTTTTAGTAGCAAGAGAAAAACTGTTCTCTTGAGAAAAGAAAACAGGGAAAAACTAGTAATGATATTTCTACTTCCCTTGTTGGCAAATTATAACCAAAATTAGCTAACATGCTGCAACAGTTCTGGGTTTCCAGCTGGAGCGGGTGAGAAGCCGCGAGCTTCTCTGGGTGTCTCACATAGCACAAAATGCTGCTCCTTGAAACAGCCCTAGTCCAAACTCATTCAGATCACCTGGGGCTCCCAACTTCTCATTTCAGAGCTTCAATTATTTTTCCTTCCAATTCCTCATACCAGTGAGGAGAGAAGTCTGTTTAAGTAGGGCTGGTTTTGCCAATGTTTTCTAAGGGTTTCTCACCCTTACCCAGCAGCATTTCTGGTCTCTGGGGCTGTTCCTTCTGTGGGTCCATTTCTGCCTGCTGACCTGGCAACAGATGCTGACAGTGTTTAGCATCATGTCCTGTTTTGCAGTCAAGTCCATATTCCTGCTACTTCTCAGAGCTTATTCATTCAGTCTTTAAGACTCCTTTGTAAGATGTTTTCCCGTGTAAGGTAGGATGCAGTTCAGCTGGCATTATGCCTCTGATTAGATCACCACAGAGAGTCAGAGCAAGAGCACAATAAGTTACATGCATGAGCACAAGCTGCAAACACACATCCTCACCCTCCCCTTCGGTCTAGGCTGGTTCTGAAAAGAAATAGACAAGAGCATTGCCTTTGATAGGAGCCCCGTGTAAGAACCTGAGGCAGCTGGTCTTCAACCAAACACACTCTGGACTCAGAGCTTTATTTTTGCTTATGATTAATTGATCAAATCCATCTCCCCATGAATTTCTGAAGTATCTGAGAAAAGTCTGTATTTAAAAAGCGTATGAATTAGTTATAGGTATGGATTGATGAGTACCTGCATGCACAAGGTCTACAGCTACCACGATACCACAGCCACCTGTCACCTTTTACTTTTTCTGTTTTGCTATAGACTTATTTAATTAATACTTTCTTGACTAGGACTTTTCTTCATTAGCAAGAATTTAAATTTTAATGTTAAATAAGTCATTTGGAAATGAAGCAGGACTATGTGACTTCTTCATGCCAATGTTTGTGGCAGTTCTGCAGGTGTAACTCAGCTATTTTGGTGAGATTTCCTCCACAACACAAAATGTTGATATAGCCTTAATTTGATTCAGGCATACTTGTTTTTTGAAGATGAAAGGACAAAAGATGTGCTTCTGAGAAGTGTCCTGCAAGTCAGAGGCTATCAGATATCACCACCAGAAGGTAGACATATTAATGTAAAGAGGAGTTGCTGTTCTACCTCAAAGTGCACCTTTTGTTTTTGTAAGGAAAATAATAAAATATTCAGAGCTGTAATGGAAAAAAATGTTTTGTTTTGTTTTTTTCTGCTCTGTCAGCCTTGCTGCAGTGAAAAATTTCTCCATTGCTTTGCTAGAAGTTCTTCTGGCTAACAGCCTTGGTTTAATTTATAAAATAACTGACAGGACCAATAGGCATGTTTGCCTCCTTCTAGAGGATTTAAACAGCAGAGTTTAAAATGCAGATACTCCACTAAAATGAGTTTATATCATATCTGTTCCAACCTTACAAGCCTTGGCTTAAAAGCCAAATCCATTTGTTTCTCTAAGACTCCTTTACATTTGCCACTCACCACGATGAAAGGGGATGCACACACTGAGTCACTGCAGTGATAAGGAAAGGAAAGCAGCTTTAGCCCCCTTATCAAAATAAGCACTGAATGAAGGATGGTCCTGCTGCAGACAGATGTTCCTTTTCAAGCTCATTTAACCTTTGCATATCATAGGTGTTCCTTTGCATTTTCCTGGCATTATCTATTAAAGGATGAAACAACATTCCCAACAGCCCCATGAGTGGAAGCCAGTACCACAAGGAGGATGGGTTGAACCACATTACAAAATCCCTGCAGCTCTCACACCACAGCAGAAACATGCAGGAAACTGAAGGAATGTCCCTGCAACACGCACAAGAGACATGGAACTCCTTTCCCACGGGATGAACTGGGCTATTGGGTCCCTCATTGCTCAGATTCTGGCCAGCCAAGGACAGTGCTGGGGAGGTGTATGAAACCCCTAGGCTGGGGTCTGAGGGAACGCTGGATGGCCTCTCTTCTCCTGCTCCCCTGTGGATTGCAGAGCAACCAGTTCAAAGACATCACAAGCCCTTCCTGGCTAACCTGCCCTTGCTTAGCTGATATATGTTACTTAATTCCTAGCACTTCCCACCATTGTGTCCAGCAACCCCTGTAAGGTCCATCACTGATCCTTACCCCACATTTTTACCATTTCCAATCTCTGAGAAAGATTCCTAGGATGTTCTCAGGCTCTCACTTCAGCAAAATTTAATCAAGGATTATCCACGAAAGTTGAGCTTTGGGAGACTGGAGGCTGTTCTCACTCCAGATCCGAACTGTCCATCAGTTCTCTCAATAGCTCTAAAAAGTGATTTGCTCCCAAGCACAATCATCTGGTTTTTTTTATCTTTTGTTAACAAGTGATTCCACATGCTCCTTAGGTGAGAGAGAAATGATTATTTGATTTAGGATGGTCTCAAATTATAAGCAGCCCAGTTATTTTAAGTGTATGTCACATCTTTTTCTCAATGAAGATTAATGATACTCTTGCTATGAGGCTGTGTAAGAAGGAAACATTAGTGCAACAGCAATTTTAAAACTTTCCCCAGACTGATTTATGTGTTTATTTGTTTTCAACTTTTTGGGCATTTGCAAATGATATTTTTAGTCTTCTGAGGGAATACTGACATCCAGTGATTTACAACTGGCTAAAAGCAAGTTTGTGAAGGAAAGATTATTTGTCTCTTGACCATAAGAGAGAGGGCTAGATTGAATAAAGGAGTTTGAATGAATTAAGCTGAACATAAAGATTTAAAGTCAATATGTAAAGCAAAAAAAAAAAAAAAGAGCCATCAACCAAAACAAAGCACCAAACAGTGGGTTAAAAACAAGGTTAGACCTGCCTGTGAACTACAGGTATACAGGAGAAATCATGCTCATAGGAAGACAGAGTTACTGAAATGAAGTATTGATTTTCTGCAGAGAGAATTGTAAGTATGAAAGGACAATTAGTTTTTAGACTAAGCTAACGGTCAAATTATTGCTCTCTGGATATAGCAAGAAGATCATTTGTCTACATCTCTCTACAGTGTTTGACTTTTGTGCTCAGAGGCAGCGAGTTTTTAATCAAAACTAGACTGTTAAGAATATTAGAGTATGATTAAGTGTCCGGGCTATTCCTTTATAGATTTGAACTTCAAATTGAAGGTGACTTCATTTGACAAACACACACAATACAGACCTGAAGCAACACTCTGCCCTGCCAAGTCCTCTCACAAGGGATTTGGGGTCATATTTTGGCTTGTTCTTCTCAGCCTTCCCAACCTATATCTTAGAACTCCTGTCCACACCAATGTAGAAAAAGCCCAGGTTTGTCATCCAGAAAGTTTTAAGAGTTTTTCTGATTGAAATTCTTTTGTATGTGTAAAAAGAAGAATATTAACACAAACTAGACCGAAAAAATGCAAATAATTAATAGTTTTTAAGTCCTGGTGTATCAGTTCAGATAAACCAAGTAGTTCTGTTTAAGGAACTGAAATGTTTCACTTAAATCATGGCCATTTCTTGGAAAAAAAAAAAGATTAAAAAATCCCAAATCTAACTAAATATGCAGACTCCTGAACAGTGTCAATTCAGACCTGGTCGATCTTTCACTGTGAACTAAAAAGAGTATTTTTAGTTTGTTTGAGAAGAAATATTGATATGACTTCAGGCTTGAACATGGCTCTTTGTATCACAAATGTTGTCCTAGGCAGCGTCTGGCAAACAAATCCATCCTGTGTATGGCTGTATCCGACTGCCTCAGGCTGTTTCTGGAGCGGCTCCCAACCACTTAACGATCCCGTTCCGCCCACATCCTGCCTGAGGAGCAATTGTCAATTATTATTTTTTTTTTTTTCAGAGCACACCGGTGAGAACTGCTTCCAGGTCTGGGTGGAGGTGAACCTGAGCAGAGCCTGAATGCCGTGAAAGCCCCACTAACCAACAAAAACTTTTGAAATATGACTACAGTGAGGATTTTATCTCCACAATGCTGCTATGCTGGGATGTGACAGGCTTCCTACTCAGGTCTGGAAGGTAGGGATCTTCTTGCATACATGAAATCACATCATTTCCCTTCCCTCCCCTTTCTGTACCTCTGTTGTTTTGAGAAAAGAGTATAGTAGAAAAAAAAGAAATGCTTTTTAATATGCCCTATGGGTTGAGATGAGTTGCAAACTGATTAACCAGCACAGGACCCAGCTCTCTGCAGGGTATATAATACATTATTACTTTATATTTAAAGTGGCAGTGCCAAGATTGTCAGGTCTGGAAAAAAAATAAACCCATATCTTTCAAAGTATCTTGCATAGGTAAGACTGATTGCAAAATTCAGGCACACTGATGAGCCCAAGCATTACAGAGAGTCTGTAACAGAGCTGGTACATTAAAGCAGCACATCTGCCTGCTTGTGTACATAAGGTCATAAAAATGGAATATATCCCCTCTTCTGTGGCAATCCTTCATGAAAAGAGCACTGGGAAACAAGCAAACAGCAAAGGCCAAATGCTCAGGATGGATTCTTCATTGGGGTACCAAAGTTCTTGATCCCCAGGCCATATCCCTGATCCAGCTGCAGAGTATTCTGACTGCAAGAATGGTCAGAGAAAAATGAGCCAGGGAGACCTGGGGCATCAGAAGTAGATGATACCAAACTTTCTGAAGAGACAGAACTGCTTCCTGGTCCTGCCCCTCTGCAACCCATGAGGAGCCAAGTGCACAGACTAATTTTTAGTACTGAATTGAATGGCCACCACAAGCCAGCACAGTTCCATTCCTGTGTGAGTCTGCCCATGTCACCCATCTATTTTCAGAGGAGTTAAAGGAGGGGAGACTGCACTGAAACACCCTGGGATTTACAGCAGAACATGTATTCAGCACTGCGAAAGTGCCTAAGTTTGAACCAGAGACTGTCCTTCTTCATCTCTTGGCTTTGTTTAGACCAAATTACATTTTCAACAAACCTGACAAAATTTAAAAAAAATAAAAATTCTACAGCTTGGTGCTGTCAAGCTGGAAAAAAAGTAATTTTCTACAATTCAGCTATTCATAGAAAACTTGATCATTCAAGTGTGAAACTTTATAACTGTTTCTGTTGATTTCTTTTTCTTTTTTTTCCACACACACAATGCTGTCAACATCAGCTGTGCCAGTCAACAAGAGCAAAAGATGCAGCCAACCAGCTGTAGTTGGAGCAAGCATTAATTTCAACAGCACTGATGGATTTTATGAGCAAGATTGGGAAAAACTGACTGCAAAACCATTCTGCTCACCTCCACAGTACATCCCCTAGGGCTGAGGTAGATAGTAGGCTGTGCAGGCAGAGCATCCTCCAGCATGGACCAGCTCTGCTCCAACCTGTCAGACAATCCCACACCCTATTTCAAACCTGGCTGTTCCCCCGGACACTGGGGAAATGAGAAGAGGAGTTGAGGGACTGGCCAAGGAAATGGAAATTAAGCAGGACAAGTCATGCAGCTTTTATAGAGTTGGAAGACCACAAGTACGTGGCAGATAGCAAGGAGCAGGACATAGCATGTCCATGGTAATAGTTGGGAGCTGAACTTTCTCAAGAGGAACCAGTCTGGGTGAACATGTGCAAATAACTCCTTTTATATTTGGGGACTGTCTCTGGCTAGTGCCAACTTGCCTGATCTAGAACAGTGATATGTTCCAGCAATAAAAAAAAATAATCTGGAGACAGCTGCCTCGGATACAATCCCATTGCAGCACCCAGATCTGTTCAGCACCAATAGCTCTCTGCACTGCCAAGCCCACTGGAATGCAATTGCAGTCACCAACAGCATGGAACAGCACCAGATACCTCTGGGCACCCAACCCACCTGCAGCTCAGGCGAGCATGGGCCTTCTGTGCAGCTCTGACAAGGTGAGGAGGCTTCCCCATCTGACAGTGCTGGTGCACAGACAGGTTCAGGTGAGCAGCCAAGCTGTGAGCACGGAGAGCAAACGTGGAAAGGCAGGCACTTCTGCCTAGTCTCAAAAATATGTTCTCCCCCAGCAGTGACTTGATGCAAAATAGTCATTCAGCATCAAAATGTTATTAGGTTTACGGGGAGAGCAGAAAGAGGGAAGATGTATGATTTACACAGCCTCAAGGATACAGAATTTTGGAAAAAAAAATTCTATTCCCACTGAAAATACCTACTTTTCATCAAAAGAGATCAATATAAACCTGAAACCTTGAGGTTCAAGCTGCCATTGTAATATTCTGTGCAATCTACAGCTCCAATGCCTTATACTTTCATTCTGCTCTCTGGGTAAAGCTTTCTGCCTGGCCTACCCTTTCCATAACATGTTTTTCCCTTCCAGCAGGAAAGGGGCTGCATGACAGTTTTCCTGGGAAGCATCCTTCAGCACAGTCCTGGGGGCAGAGGGAAGTGCTGAGGGATTCAGCACTTCAACCAGATTCCCATGAGACTGTGTGATGCCATTTTGAAGAGAAAAATCCCCAAGGGATGGATCTCTACTTTAAACCTCTGATCATTTCCCAAGTAAATGATTCATCCTTTCAAAGAAAGTACATTTGATTGAAAATGCAGTTTTCCCTCAAAGACAGGTCCTGATGGAAATTACCAGGTAGTTCTGATATTCTGCAGGAGGTAACTTAGTGTGAAATAACCCCACATAGTACAATAGCCAGAATGTCAGAGAGGAAAAATCAAATCCATCCTGACTGGACCTTCACAAGAGCACTGCAGGAAAGGACTGGGCTGTGTTGGTAGTTTTGATAACAATTTTTCTTTTGTATTCATAAAGTATTCATACTTAACACTCAGCCTTGCTGACGAACCCTTTTTTCATCAAATGAAGTTATAAACTGCAATGTAAGATTTCTTGGCTGGGGAAATAGAGTGGTAGCAGAGTCTTCTGGGAATATTAGACCTCTGATCAGGCCAGGTGAGCATTACAAGCCTGACCCCACTCCTTGGTGATTTCTTCATGAGCTCCTAAGGATGTGACTGGTAAATATATGAGATCTTCAGATGTCTGCTTGGTTTCATTCACTTTGTGTCATCAGCTGCTTTTATCTCCCTGCTGCAGGACTGGCTGTCGCAGTAATTTCTGTGCTTTCAGGAAATTAAAAAAATCTGACATTCTTGTGCTTAAAATAGACTCAAGAGCCCAGCTGATCTATGCTTGCCTTTTGGGATCCAAGAGGTTGTGAGGCTGGAAAACAACTTGAAAAGGAGTAAATGATGAGACGGAAAGAACGGTGAATTTTTATTCTAAAGATTCTTCAGCTCCCCCTGAGGAAGATTCGCAGGGCAGAGGAGTTCAGGAGTCACTGGGACACCCCCTGGCAGCTGGGACTGCATGATGCTGCAGGAACACGATGCTCCAGGCAGATGTGAACTATGCCTGCAATAGCCCTGCCGGCAGCATCAACTCACTGCAACATAACCAGGCAAACTTGGCTGGGTAGATAAAAACCTGTACCTGGGATTTCCTCACAGCATTAACGTCATAATGACAGAGAGTAGCTGGGCCATTTGATACCCAAGCTTCACCCAGTCCTGCCTATGGCTCAATATCTTCTCATTCTCATCTTTGATCTCCAAATGAAGCAGGAACTGGTTCTCAAATTGGTTATTGCATTTGATGTGAACAACTGTTGTTTTGATTGCTTTAAAGAGGCATTCCATATTCCTGATTTTCTTCATTGTAACCCTCAATGCTTCTACCTTTCACCTTGGCCAAAGGTGAACGTCAGGAAGTTTTCCCCATCCTTGGCCAGTGACTCAATTCCATAAGTCGCATCCATTCCTCTCCTTCAACATCATCATGCACACCAATTTATGTTAGCAGCTAATGAGCTACCCAGAAGAAAACTTACAGAGGTAGAAGGGTCTCAACCACTGCTAAAGCCATTTTAGTCACCGATTCAGGTGAGGAGGCCAGAAGAGACCTTCAGCTATCCAGACATCTGCATGAATAAGATAATCCTTGTTCTAATCACACAAACACCTGTACCTCTCTGGGTGACAAAATATCCACTTAAAAATGACATTGCTTCTAAAAAAAAAATCTCCTAAGAACCTGTGAGTACTGAAAATGAAAAGATTATGGAAAATTATTATGCATTATTTTCACTTTGCTTTGTGCCAGTAAGAGACAGAGAATGTTTGGACAGAGAGGAAAATTGGGATAGAAACATTCTGCTGTGCCATTTGTCTGATCTTTCACACTAGCAGAGGAATGGAAATATTTTTATGATTAGGAAGTTCTGAGACAAGAGCAGTGTCTGCGTCTCTTTTCATTCACCACTGCTTCTCTTTCCTTTAACATCTCATTTTAGTGTCTAATATTTTATCAAGAAGCATTTGTGAGCTGAATTAACATGGAGATGAGGTTTCTTCTGCTCACAGCTCTCACACCTGAGCTATGATATTTCCAGTGGGTTTATTTCCCTGGAAATAATATAATATTATCTATTTTATAACCAATATTATCTCTCTATATTATATAATACATCAAACAGATTTTCTGTTTCCAGTTCTACCCCCTAATTTCCCCATACCCAGGGGCAGTAATCACTTGTGCCTGACACCATATTTGTTTTGCAGGTGGTTGATGATGTTAGGAGTAAACATAAACCCAGATGAAGAGTGGCATAAACAATGGAGGGACCAACCCCAGAGCCCGTGTATGTTGACGTGGACAAGGGACTGACATTGGCATGTTTTGTCTTCCTCTGCCTCTTCCTGATTGTGATGATTATTCGCTGTGCCAAAGTCATCATGGACCCTTACAGTGCCATCCCTACGTCCACATGGGAGGAGCAGCATCTAGATGACTGAAAGGACTTCACCAGACAGAGCCATAAAATGCCGTGGTCCAGGAGGCCTTTTCCCACTGGGAAGGCTAACACACAAACAGCCATTTTCAGATATGCAGGACAATGGCAATATCTCTAAGAGCACATAGTGTAAATGATTTTTGCTCAACAGGTCAAGATATCAGCAAGCCATTCTGGCAGCACAGTTTACTACTATGCAGCAACCCTTATTTTACAGTTATCATTGTAACTTACGTAGCACAAAATTCTCCAGACTTTTACTAACATAAGTCCTGGTCTAGCACAGTTGGTCCCACCCTCAGTATCACCCACAAATCAGGGTAACCATCAATACCACGAAAACGCAACAAGAACATTCTGTCTTTCCTTGAAATAGATTGCTTCAAGTATTTTCCTCAGTCACTATAGTTGTGTTTCAGAAAAGGCCCAGATTTTACCATTTTGTGTGCCAGAGAAGTGCCGAAGGATCCCTGGTTAAGCAGGGTTATATGGACAGATTTATTCTTCACTTGCTTGGTTCTGCACAGACTCCCTACCCCACTTCAGCCATAATTCCAGTGATCAGGATGCAGAAGCACTTGGAATAAGGGGGTACTGGACTAATGTAGATCCTGTAGCACCACCTCGCACTACCCTACTCATGCAAAAAGTAGACATATCCTCTGCCATGTGTCCATGGATTATTCAGACCAGTTACTATGAGCTTGGTAGCCACAAGAAGTCCATGGAGCAGAGCTTTGACACTGCTGGTGTCAACCACGTAGAACTTGCTGTGATTTTCAAAGAGTGATTCCACATGCAACTTCATCTATCTTTTGTTTCAGGTGTGTTTCAGTGGGATGAAACAGGATGAGAATGACAAGGACAATCAGTAGATACATTGCTCTGGCTTTGTCACTCAGACTGCTCAGCATAACATTTACAGTAACACACAATAATACGCATTCTACCTCGGAGAAATTCAGCACCTTCAACAGAAGATTTTTCCCACTAATTTGTAAGGTACATTTCCTTCTCTCATTTCATTATGACAGTCATTATGCAAGAAATCATAAAGGAACATAGGAGCTCTGGAAATTTATTATTTACCTTTGAAGAGTGGGGACTGCAAGATTCCCACGTCCTCTGTTCCTCAAATTCTAAGGTTTTGTCACAGCTGCCTTTTTTTAGTGACTACATATTCAGCTTATGGGATTGAAGGGAAGCAATACAGGGCAGGTACTGCAACCACAGGAAACATTATGAACAGACAAGACTTGAAAGCACAAAACTGCAAGAAGGGCATTTCACTGTTTCTCTTCTGCCTTACCACCCTACCTGACCTCTTGGTTCTTGCCACGAGACAACACAGTGGGTGACAAAGGTGGAACCAAAGGTTGTGGCAAGGAATTGGGACAGACTTTGTAACTTACTGTTCTAGCTCTGACAGATTTGTCTGATGATCACACAAGTCACTTTGTGTGCCTCAGTCTACAATATTGGGTTTTTGTTCAGTACCAGAAAACACTTGGAGAGCCTTAGATACAAACACATGAATTAAGGCTCTTATTTACAACTCTACCTGGTGGAACTAATAGGGAAGGTCTGGTCCTTATTACAGAGGAGGGGAAGTTCTCCCCAGGCAGAGGACTTGTCCAGATCCCCATTTACTTGTTCATTTTGATTGCAGTATTTCAAGCCATGCCAAAAGGCACCTGGCTTTGTTATGCATCCCACTGATTTCTGAGGATGTAAGGTGCTCAGACCTGTGATTACAGAGGTCTCAAAATAGCAGGCTATAAGGCATATGGAGATTTTTGAACCACACAGTTTTTGCCCATCTCTGTTGTAGGAGATCCCGTTCAGGAGGCAGGAGACTTGCAGATTGACTTTAATTCTGATGTCCTCTAGCAAGAGGCCTCCACTGCTTCCATGACCCACTGCAGTTTGCTCATCAGGCTGTTTTATCCTCAGTTTCTGCTAGCCAGTTAATCAGCAGTAACAGAGGACTTTTCCAGTTGTTAATGTTAACGTTCATCATCCTTGGAGCAAACACACTGTTCTCCCTTTTTCATGTGTACCACAGGAATGAATGTCCCAGCTCAAAGAGCAACACTTCTGTTCCCTGGGCTAAAGTTCAGAACCCCTTTTTTGTCATTAAGTCTTGTATCCCACTTTGATACTAGTGGGGCTACGTACAAAAAAAGCAAAATAACTTAACGTCCAGGGTAGGAAAACAGGCACTTTCAGTTTGCAGGTCACCTGCCTGCACTCACAGCCGATGCAGAGCAAGGACAAAGCTTGTCCTCACACCTCCCCGTGCCAATACTCCACTCAATGTTTATCTGCATGCAAAACTCTTTGGCATTGTCACATGTCACTGATAAGATCCTGTTCAGCTAAGGACTTATGCAGGTGCTTAAGTTTAAGCTTCTGATCAGGCTGTCCAGTCACAGAGAGCAGGGCCTGTCATGTGCCATGTCCTTGGCAGGGCAGGGACAGCAGCACAGTCCTTGCAGCAGCAGAGCCCGTGTGAGAATGAAGGGTTACAAATGCTGGGGAAGCAAATTGGCAAATTTGCTTTGCAAGAATGTTTGCCACTTTTCTCTCTCTTTGTCCAGCTGAACAAACCATTTTATGGATTTCCCTGAAAATCCTAATGCAAAGATCCCTCTGGGTAGCTCTATTTTCTAATAAAAATGCATTTGTCTTCCTGGTATAGCCTGTCAAGTCAATCCTTCAGCTGACAAAAAAGTTCTTCATTAACATTTACATATCCAAATGTATCACTGTGCAAAAGGCAATGCCATTGTTTTTATAGAGATAAGGTAAATGCGTTCTAATTTCTGCCATTTGCCACTGGTTACAGTCACACAGCCTCACCACTCTTTAACCAAAAGCAATACTAAACATCATGCCTAAAGCAGACATATTATCCTCCTTGCCCTGGGAGTCAGGACCCTCCCCCCAAGGTGCATCACTGCAGCTCCGGCCGGTGCCCACCCCACTGGCAAATTCGTGCTCACAGCCAGTGGAAGGTCTGTTTTAGCAGGGGCTGCATCACTGGGCTTGGTAGTAATTTCAGCTGCATGCAACAAGTGCCTCTGCTAGGTTTAGTTCTTTTTTAATCATTGTGCCATACTACCAGCAACTGCATTCAGAGGAAATAACTCAAACTTGTTGCAAATGTATTTATCTAACATAATAAACAGCTTCAACACAGAAAACCTCCTTGCTGTCTCTGTTGTGGTTCTTTTCTTGTTGCCAGGACATCTTAAAACACATCCACAACACATGATTTTTAAGGACATACATTCCTGACAGCCCTCCTTGGAGTGAGAGAGCAGAGAACTGCACTCTGTGTAGCTACACCACTCCAGGTTCTCAGGAGCTCAGGACAAAGCTGATGGAGCTCCAGGTGTTCCTGTGTGGCTTTGCAGAAGGTCAGCCCCTCCCAAGTGGCTATTTCAGGTTACTCCCTCAGTCAGGAAGAGCACTGAGCTGAGCTCCAGCTCAGCGGGAGGCTGCAGCATTTCTATTTCAGCAATTCATTATCAGTAACAAATTGCATACCAAAAGAAATAGGGCCACTGAGACCCAAATCCCTCCTGTTAGCAACGAAAAAAGCGCATGGAGCATCTCTGGGGTCTCTTTGAAGAAGACACAGAGTACAGGATATGCATGGTAAAAAGCACCCAGGGAACTCCTCCTCTTAAAAAGAGATGAAGAAACAAATCACTAATTCTTTCATCTTGCAAAAGGACTCTGTTCCCTGAAAGCTGGGTGCTTTATAGATCTTTTTGTCCCTGCAGCAAGTCCTCTGGCAGAAGGATCTTTGTGCGGGGAACCCAGTTTGCCACAAAGACCAAACCCCACTGACTAATCGTTACCTGTGCCCTAGTCAGAAGCAGAGGCTGGAGTCTTTATGCTGTTCTCAGAGCAGCTACTATGGCTAATAGAAGACCAGACCTGAACTGAAACCAGCAGCAATTGAATTTGAGCAGACACCCTAGAGAACTATGAGCACAAATCTTTCTCTAAAATAAACAGGGACTGAATAAACAGGATGAACCACATGAGCAATGCTGCTGCAGCCTGTGCTGTCCAAAGGTGTCCCCAGCTTGCTGGGTCATTACAGGTCTCAGCAGGCAGCTTCAACCCATATTGCTACAGCTCAGAAGTCAGCACAGGACTCAGAGGGGGAAAACACTGTGCTCAGACTCCAGCAACCTCCATGGCACACACAGGGGGGGTGGTGAGAACAGCAGATCTCAGGTATTTAACTGTGTCACTTTAGAATCCGGTGCTCCAGAAAATAGCAAATATATGAGAGATGAATGTAGTGACTTTTCAAGACAATCCCAGGTTAAGCGTTCATGGAACAAGACCAGTTCTGGTCACCTGGGCTACCTGCACCGCCCAGGTAATCCCCCACTGATGCCCAGTGGTAACTGAGCCTACAAAGCCTCGAGATGCCCCATCCTCAGAGGCCCAAGGACAGCAGTGACACCATGTGGGCTGGCCATTCCTGCTGGGCTACAGAGCCATCCCCAAGGAGCAGCCAGCCCTGCAGCTTTGCATCTTTGAGGTCAACATGGCAACACACGTAGTGACACCCACACACAGCTCCCCAGTTCACACCCAGCTCAGCTCTGGTCTCTGCTGATCTGCACCAGCACCATTGCAATGACTTTGGCTGAGCTGCCCCTGGTGTCAAAATCCTGTTAAAAGCAGTCGGGAAAGTTTAAATTAATCTTCTCCACCTCCTACCCTCCCCCTGTCTCTGACCTTGTCAACCCAGATTCACCAGCCTTCACACCACTTATTTCAGCTGTCTCATGGTTATACATCTCAGGTGATTTAAATAACAGAAATTAAATTCCCAGTTTTAACCATGTCTTAATGCTGCAATGGAAATTCTTGATTACAGTCTACATTTTTACGTTTGCATTTTTTATTTTTTTAGAACAGTTTTCATTAAAAACGGTCAATACCCTTTGGCCACTGCTCCTCCTTGCTAGCCAGAGGAAAACTCTGCTCACACACACATTTTTAAAGCAATACACAGTTTAAAAGTCCTGGTTATTTATTCTCAAGGTTCAATTCAAGCCATTATGTGGTTAAGAAATGTTGAATTATACACTTCTTAGTTACAAAGCTCTGTGTTTTGTATTGGAACTTGGCCAGGCAGCCCCCAGAGAGAAATCAGAAATCAATCAAAACTGTATTAAAATTACATTAAGTGTTCTGAAGCCACAAGGAAAGCAAAGTTTTTCCAAAACTTATTTTATGTTTAAGATTAATTGGATTTCTCAAGCAGCAGCCGTCTCGCCTCTGCAGATCAAAGGGAGTGCCTGGTAGGGGTGGGCAGGCAGCAGAGTTGGGCTCCCTGCCAGTCCCCAGAGTCCCAGGACACAACAGCTCCACTGCTCCTTTAGGGCAGAGGAGGGGGCCAACAGCAGGTCCTGAGCCCTGAAGTACCTCTGCCCTGGATCCAGGGCACAGTGAGGAGGGGCACAAGAGACCCACCCTGTCCTCCCAGCCAGTCCCTCAGCATTCATTGACAAAGGGGTCATGTCAGTCCTACAGGCTGAGCCAACAAGTGCTCAGTTGCCACCAGGGACTTCTGCTCCTGCAGCATTTGCCTTGGACATTCATTAACTGTGTTAACATCAGCTCTGTTTCAGCTGCCTATGGAACAAAAAATATGGAGCAAACAGCAAAAATTAGAAAAAGCACAGATCTGTAATTAAAACTTCGTGTAAAACCAAACACATATGCAGCAGAGAAAGAGTTGAAGTGAAGCAGTTCTTGGGAATGAGGGAAGATGAGAAGGAGGAACAGCTCACAGCAGATCTGTATGGAGCAGCATGGTGTCAGTACTTCAACATGTCCCTCACGTATTTCGAAAGCCTTCAATCAATTTTAAAATCTCAGAAATGATCTCTTTCTCACTAAGCAGCAACTGTGAGGGCATTCTGAACAGAAGCAGCAATCAAGCCTGAGAAATGGCCTCCTGCCTTACTGCTCAAAGCCAAAAGCCATGTGAATATCACCTATCAGCTCTGTCCCTCTTCACAAAGTCACTACCTTGACCCTGAACAGCTACTGAAAGAGTGTTTTACTTTAAGTTATTACTGCCTGGTTAATGAAAGAATTATGAATATTGCTGACCCAAACACTTTCATCAAAATCAATTTTTTCCCATGGTATTGCATCCATTTCTAATTAGAATCTCTGCAGAAAACTACTTCAGGTGAAGAATGCCCACATCTCACACCAAAAAGCCATTGTTCTCCTTAAATTCTGAAATATGTTTTAGGGGTTTATTCCGTGCTTTTCTTTTGACACTTAATTATAGCAACAGCACTATTATAAATTATACCCGGTTTTTCCATTACACACCAACCACACGATTCTTTCATCTGTAAGAAAATGCATCTCATAGTATCAAACACTAGCTGCCCTTAGTTTTTACCAGCAAAATAACAAAATCAGGTGAAATATTATCAGGCAGCATGATTCATTGCTTCTACAACCACCCCCTGATAAGGCAGTACAACCCAGAAGCACCCCCTGCATCCCTCCAAGACCTTTCATCCAACACCCCAGCATTACTCACAGGATTGCTGAGCTCCACCACAAGTTGCTGCTGAGAAGTGCTGACCTCTGTTGAGCATGAAACACCAGCCAGCAAGAAGGATGCTCCAGGCCAACATAAGAGCTGTAGTTTCCATTTAGACAGACATTTCCATTTCCTCTGGTCAGGAGCACAGGGTCTGTCTTCTCTCACAACACTGCAAGATCCTGAACGAGGCATTTCAGGTGGCTGACACAGCAAAAAGGTTTTATTTTCCCTCCAGTTTTCTGAATATGCAAGAAGTATTTTCATCTCTTACGCCCAGGCCACAAACCCACAAACCTGGTGCTATGACAGGGCAGAGGAAAAGGAGCACTGGGTTTGTTTGTTGTTTTTTTCTCTTTTTTTTTTACTTTTGCTGGAAGCCAAATTATAAGCAGACTAAGAAAAACAGATCTAAATCAAATGAAAGTTAATATCTTCTAGAAGCAGAGAGAGCCATGCTCAAACCTAACTGCAGCCGAAAGCTCTAAAAGTGGAGAGAAAGCCCCTTGTAGAGACAATCAACCCAACCAAAGTTTTCTGAGCACCCAGTCAGACTGAAGACTCCTCTTGCTCCATGAGCCTTATCTTTTTCACCACTACCCTATAAAGACCCTCCCCCAAAACCAGAAGAAGGCTGATGACCATGGATTTAAAGGACAAGGGTGCAAAGTGGTCCCACCTGCCCCAGGGAAGGTGGAGCAAGTGGGAGGTGCCCAGAACACCCCTGTGTTCCCAGAACTTGGGTCAGAGGCTGCTTCCACCCCAGGCAGCAGGTGCTGCTGGTCCTTGGCTAAAGCAATGCTGTTTTAAGGGCAGCACTGCACGTTGCAGCACACATATACCCTTCATTTATCCCTTCACATAAGACACCCCAGCAGGGACAAGAATCAGCAGTGCTGGTGGCTTTGGGCATGCTGGGTTTGATGAGGACACTGTAGCTGTGGGACCTCCTTCGCCTCAGTGCCCACCCAAATGAAGTCTGCTCCCTTCTCTTAGGCATGAAAATAAAGTGGCCCTGGCCACACAAAAAAAGATTCTCTCCTTTTTTTAATCTCCTGGCATTTTGGCCCCCATCCATGCAGAAGGCAGCAGATGGTTCTGAGCTCTGTCCTGAGAGAGGTTTTGGACATTGTCCAGCTCACCTCTGAAACCTGCTCTGCCTGAGCTCCTTTCCAGATATTCTGCACTTTCTGGGAACTTGGAACTCCTCCAGCTGTCCCCAGGCTGGAGAAGCTCAGATCAGTCACCTTGAGGTCACAGGGGGACCTTGCCTTCTCCCACCCATCCCCAGCATGGTCCAGGATTGTTTGGCCAGACATTGTGGGTGGTGGCCCCAGGATGCACAGAATGGCCACAGCAGATGCAGAGCCACCCTCCTCCCTCGAGACTGGGGCTGTGGAAATTGGCTCTGAGGACTCTGTGATGGCAAACAGCTTGGGTGGATCTGTGGCTGGGTGTCTCCATCCTGCCAGGGTTTGGGTTGCAGGTGGGCTCTCAGCACCAGTGTCATTTTCATGACAAAGCAACGAGCCCATCTTCCACCTGCTGGCAGCAATTGCTGCATCCACCTGGCTCTTTGGGAGGGGAACTCATTGCCCGTGCACAGGACTCACCTTTACCTTGCCCAGAGCTTGGGAAGAGCACTGTGGATTTATAGTTTCCCTAAGTATTCCTGCTACCAGAAAGCCTTGAGACCGCAGTTCTTCTTGGCTGCAAAATGTCTTCCATCAAGGTCAAAACTGATGACTAATGACACATTGCTCAACATCAGCTACTGTCTCTCTGTGTAGCTGCACCCCTCTCCTCAGACACTGTGTTTCCAGCACATCAAATATGGCAAGGTGCATCCTGGATGTTGCTTCTGCTAAGAAATTTCTCCCCTGGATAAATGCCTTCTGTGTCCTCCTGCTGCTGCCAGGAGCAAAGCCCAGGCTGTGCTCAGAGGAACAGCATGGGTTATTTCTAAACCCAAGAGGGAAAGTGTCAGCTCACAATTGTCCTTTGAGGTCAAAAGACAGCACAAAGCATCTATAAATTGATGACCAAGTCAGAGTGCATTAAATAAATATCTGCCTATTAGTTCAGCTCTGAGTTTCTGCAAGAGCCTGAAAGGAAAATGTCTTTTCCTTGATAAACAATGAGTCACTGCTTTCCTGGCCAGGTCATCCTTGATTTGGAGATGATCCTCCAAGTATCATTCTTTAAGGAACTATTATTGTTGCATGCTGGAAGAGTGTTTCAGTTCACACGCCCCATTAGCAGTGATTTATCTGCACTGCCACATTTTTTCATTAATTTTAATTTCAAATTCATTTTCCTCTTCTGCATGGCCATGAGGTTTGCATTCCCAATCAGCACCAGGTGCTCCCCAGGATAACATCAAACGCCCACTTGGCCCACAGCAGCAAAACTACCCAGCAGACCTTGGGAGCAGAATGGGACAGTCTGGAAAAGCCACCAGCCGGAGCTCATCCTGCTGGCGCTGCACAAAGCTGGCAGCCTCATCAGGTTCTTCACTTTGAGGACCAAGCAAATATTTAACAAGTTCCCCTTGCACTGTACCAGAGTTCATTATCCGGTCTCCTGAGCTCCTTCAGTCAGTAATATCCTCTAATTGATGTGATTTGGCACTTGGCCATGGAGTTAAATTGATTTGTAGGCCAGCGGGAGACAGCAGATGCCCTTTACACTTGAGAAAAGTGGCATGTGGCTTTGTTTACTGGCTGCTGCAAGGGGATGCCATGGCAAGAGATGCCTTTTAGGGGGGCAGGAAGGGGGTTGGCCTCCTTGGTGTCCTCTTACCACAGCCCATTAGGTGACAAGGTGTGACACTGCTACCAGTGAGTGCCTGGGGATCGTTCCAGTGATGAAGTTCACCCTCCTTGACCCTGGGGAAGCTGGTGTGCAGGGTGAAAGAAATGGTGAACTCCCTTCTGTAAGCCCAGACAGGACACATGAGGTATCTCCGTGCTCCTCTGAGAGGTGCCCCAACACAGGCTCCCATCTGTGGGCTGGGATAAATCTTTCTTCTGGGGCAGGAGAGTTGCCTCTGGTTGTGTAAGGAGGAGGAGCAGGGACATCGCACCTGCTGCTTTCAGTTGTATCAACTATCACATTTCCAAATTGCTTTGTTGCAAACTATTTTAGGGCATAATCATGTAACTCTTACTCAGGATGGCCTACAGGTTTTAACATCCATAAGCAATCCGCCTTCAGGCTTTTACCTCCAGCATATTAACCCTGTGGAAAAAGGAAGTCAGCATGGAATCTCAACTGTTATCACCAACCTAATACTCTGAATACTTAAATTAAATACTTGAAAGTCTCCTTTTACAATTATGAAAAAAACATTAATACAGTAGAAGAGTTAAGAATCTCACTTTCCATTTCAATCATTTATTCCTATTCTGAGACTTTTAAGCTAGCACTGAAATATTTTTCTTATCACACCAGAGAGCCACATTCATTTTTAAGATATTTATTGGTAATTAAAAATAGTAAGATTTCAATCACTCTTATAAAAATAATAAATCTGAGCAAAGCAACATGACTGGTAGGGTTGGGGGAAAGTTCCTCCTCCTCCTCAGATGTCACCTTACTGCAGTCATCAGGGATTCAACAGGGCTGGAAGGATTTTTCCCGAGCACTGGCCAAACCCCACTCTGAAGCCGTCGCCCTGGCAGTAACCTAGGGACAGAAAACAACAGACAGCTTGTTCTGTAAGGACAGCAGGGTTTTACCAGGAATAAAAGTGAATAAAGGCATAAAGAGACCACAACCAAGTGAAAACACTTCAGAAATGCAATGAGGGGTAAAAAAAAAGGGAACACCTGGAAGAGGTCAAGTAGCTCAGGAATATAAGAAAAAAAGAAGTACAAAATGTTAAACACAGCAATATGCAAGTCCAGTGAATTGATCAAAGAGCAAACAAGATATGCAGTATTTCTGTTTTCAAACCTAACTTAAAACACCATCAATCTAACTGGCAAAGCTGCCTGGCCCAGCCCTGCAATTAATCAAATAAATCTGGATTCTCTTTCTGAAGCATTAGGACTGCTCTTGGGACATCAGGATGCTTACAGCCAGAAAGATGGTCATTAAATCCCTCCAAACAGCAGGACCTACCCTTGCAGAAGTTGTTTTGCTTGCTAAAATCAAGTGGTTTAGTTCCAGGAGAAACTCAGCATCTGGCTCAAAGTACTCATTTATCCTCTGTTCCATAAACAGGTGTGGAAGGTCAGCTGGCTGCTGCTGAACTCATGGGGCTGTGACAGCATCTCTAGCTCTGGGGCAACTCAATCTCTCCCCACTCCTGTGTGATGGAGGAGATGACACTGGGATGGAGATGCTGCAGCGCCTCTTGCTGCCATGGGCCAGCTGAGCTGCTCCAGAAACAGCATCCACCAGCAAAGCTGCAGGCAAGGCAAAGGAAGGGACACAGACAGGGCCTTCTGGCCCATCTGGAAAGTCTATTCTGGGAAGAAAGAGCTGAGGAGACCTCCTGTAGCATTCTGCTACAACAGCTGATCAAAGGAAGGACACAAGTGGCATATGTTGTGTTTTAAGGACTGATTTCATAGTTAGATATGGATTTTCCTGATGGAATGCATCACCTTCCTGGCATATGATAAAAACCAGCTGTCTTCAAGGAGCCAAAACAGAGCTAAACAGAACAGACCTTAACTCTAATTCCCATGCTTAGCACAGGTCAGCTGAAACCTCCTCTGAGGAAGAGGATGGGTGGGCTGAGGGTGCAGGGCAGCCAAAGTTATCACAGCCTAAGAATGGACCCTGCCAACTCTAACCCACGGTGCAGTTCTCACAGCCAGGCTGAAATGAAGATTTCCCAAAGACAGCGGTGTCTCTGAGTGCTTGTGTAAAGCCACAGACACCATCCTGGTATCTGCCAGGTAATCCTCATCCATAAGCAAAATTGGAGTAAGGTGCTGTAAGGCTCAGCTTCACTTCCATTTGTCTCATTAGGCTTCATTGCCAGCTTTCCTTTGAGCAGCAGCTTATTATTTCAGTCCAGCTAAGTTATCCCTGCTGCAAGGTGTGACTTAGAGCAGCACCAAGGAGCAGCACATTAAACAAAGCAAGCTCTGTGCTGCCAGCAGGCCTGGCCTGAGCTCTGCAGGTGCCAAAGAGCTACTGAGGGGTTTTTGCAGCTGGCTGCCACACACCATCAATAGCCCTTCCCTTGCAATGCTCCCTCCCTAAGATACACTTCTTGGGAAAAATATATTTCTCTCATTTTATGTGTTAGGTCTCTGAAATAGCTCCCACATGGGGAACAAGAATATGGAGTTGAAACAGGAAACTAAAAATGATGGGTTGGGCACTTGGCAGTGCCTTGGGAGAGGATGGAATAGCACTAGCCCTGCCTCAAGGGTGCCTTAAGGCACTGGACCTGCCATACATCACTAAATAGGAGCAGATCCCAAACTGTCCCAGCAGACAGCCCCAGCAGCACCTGGCACTTTGCAATGCCCTGATCACCACAGTCACAAACTGCAGCCAGGGTAAAATAGCCCAGCAGACCGATTAACATGAGACTCTCCCACCAGGGCCACAGTGCCTTCATCCAGGTCAGCAGCAATGCTACTGTGCCACCTTTAGAAGTTAAAGACACTCAGGATTCAAACTATTTATTCAAGAAACATGTTCTGGGCATAAAGAACAACATGGGTCATGGACCAGTCCCATTTGTCCCTGAGCTGGCTCCCCAAGGCAGCAGTTCCTAAACGAAAAGGTGCTTCTCACCAGTAAAGATTATCAGCATGATCCTCATCATACCTGACTGTACCCTAATTAAGAGCTCCTGGCATAGTTACTGGAGGGAGGTTGGCAACTCTGGAGGGCAGTGTGGCACTTGGAATTGCTGAAGGAGTGTCTTTGCTCTGGGTTTATAGGGAGCCTGTAGGGAGCAGTGTTAGATGCCTACATGTGCCAGCATGAGTAGTTGTGAGGTTGTTGGGAGCTGAAGGATTTCAGAGGCATTGGGGACTCCTTGGTTGCATCTTCTATGGCTCTCTCCAGTACATCTCAATCTCAAATTGTCTCAGCATCTTCCTCTGCAAAATTGTCAGCACCTCACAGAAACAAAATTTTCAAGGCTACTGCACAGGTTGCCAGGCAGGACATACTGGGGTTCCAGCACCACCAAAACACTTATAGAGTCATCACTGGGAGACTTAAATACATACATTGTTTTTTTTTTTTCATCACAGAAAAGTTCTTGGGTTTTGTTTAATATCTTTCTGAAAATAAAAATTATGAATTTAGACTGTCTTGTCAAAAATCCTTATAAGTCCTGCTTGGATTAAGCAGGCACAGGTATGTAGGCACAGAGTAGCATCACACCTTCAGGTTGCTGCACAGGCTTTAGTCACTCACATTTTCTCTGCCCTCAGTCACACCTGTAAGTGTTTTTCCATTGCAGGAATATCTCTGATCACATCACCAGGATGGAGCAGCTCAGAACCAGGTGTGGCACTGGCTGGATCTCATCTGATGACGCACAGCATCCCACAAGACATTCCCTACAAATTCAGTAGCTAACATAGCAAAGACATGCAGGCTTGACCCAAAAGTTTCTCATGATTGTTCCTGCCAAATATTTGCCCCCTCAAAGTCATAAAAGGATTAAAAAGATCAGAGGAAATTTAAAAGTGGATTTTTTTTGCACTAGGTTTGGGTTAAAAAGAAGTAGGAGTGGAATTTAGATCACAAAACACTGTGGTAGATTTTAATTCATAAAATCCTAAGTTTATAGAGACGAAAACTAAAACTATATCCCAGCGTGAAGCAGCTCTGAATCAGAGCCCTTTTCAAAGGGGAGCTGGTCAGCTGTTCTAGCAGGCTTCATGCTGTTTCCCACATACTTGATTTGCAACACACTTCATTGAAGATGCCTAGGTTACAAATAAAATTTTATTTGCAAAATAACTTTTTTCAGCATTTGCTGAGCTCTGCTCTACATGTAAATCTGAACTGTGGTGGCAGCAATACATCAACTGTGTCTAGTCCCAGAGTATTTTCACTCATAAAGGCAAACCTACCTCCATCGTCCCCTTGGCACTCACACACCAGCATAGCAAGAGCATTAAGTACTTAGCAAAGCAACTAATATAATCCGGAAAGCATTTATGGCAGGGAAATTTCTATCCACCTGTTTTTGCCTCCTGACAGGTAAGATGGAAACAACTGTGCTTGCATGGCAGGTCTGTATGGAATGGCCCTTCTCTGTGCCAGGTGCTTGCCCTGCTGGGATCAATCTATGGAAACATGCCCTTAATGCAGTGTCAGAGCAGTGACCCGGCCATTACCTGTCAAAATGATTTCATCTCCATCCTGCAGGAATTTACGAGACTGTCTGCCACCAAGAGGGATTTCTTTTGTTCCATTCCAGGACAGCTCCAGCATGGAGCCGAAGCTCTCTGGCTCCTGCAGCAAGAGTTTATAAACAAATAAACAATTTTATAGTATCTCTCCTGCTGTTTAGCTCCTTGCTGCTGGGACCAGACTCACAAGTATGTTACCTCTAAAGAACAGAGTTTTGCTGTTGATTTAATTCCTTGATATATTGGCTTCTTTACCGGCCTTTGCATTTTAATTGCTTGCTGGCTATCAGCAGTGATGCTTACAGCTGTTATCAGGTGTGTTTAACACAGTGCTCAACCTGGTAAAAGCAGTTCAGGTCTGCCACAGCAAGAATGAAAACAAATGGAGGAGACTTCTACAAATCCATTGTTTGTGTAGTCACATTTCAGATTTTTAATTACATTTTGTTCTTCCAAAGAACAAAGCTGGTGAATGCACGTGAATCTTTAATATCATTCTGCCACTAAAATAGTTGGAAGACTCAAAAAGCACATGGGAAATGCTCAAAATGGAAGTACAGGCATCCCAACTTGGAAAAGACTTACCTGAGGCTGCCTGTGAGGCAGCACGTACAGGACTTGTATTTGCTGTTTCAGAAAGTGTGAGTTACCCACATATTGCAACAACTGTCCATATGGCAGTTCAAAGGGAATAACTTGTATATCCATGCACCTTTTACATTCTTAGGAGAAGTAACAAAGCTGCCTTTTATAGAGGGTAAATGGGCTGTGTGGATGCTTGTGCACAGAAATTAATTTGTATCTATTGGAAAACAGTTCCTAGGAAAAGGAACACAGGAGAGACTAAAAACTAAACATCAATTTAAAAAAAAAAGACAAGAAAAACAAAAACAAAACCACTCCGCAGTGTGATTTTGGGGCTACCAAAGCAGCAGCAGCCCAAAGTGTCTGGGAAAGAACTGCATACAGTCCCATGGCTGCTCAGATCAGTCAGGGTTCAGAACCAAGCCCTGCTCAGCTGGTTCAGGATCACTGACCAGCTCTCAGGGACTGTCATTATTTAAACACTTACAGGTCCACTGATGGTGCCAGAGGCCAGGAGATCTCCAGGTCTGAGGTTGCACCCGTTGATGGAATGATGAGCCAGCTGCTGTTTCATGGTCCAGTACATGTGCTGGAGGAAGGAGGATAAAGCAATGAAGGACAAACCCCCCTGGTGTGACATTGGGCTATGCAGAAGGCATTGCATTCTCAGGGTGATGCTGGTAAGACTGTCCCTAATGAAAAGTTTCCCTCTTTAAGCAGGAACCTTCAACAACCTAAAAGCAACATCCACAGATACTTAGTGCTGCATTCTCTAGTTATGTGGCCTGGCTGATGGCATTTATAAAACACATAATTTAACATGCAATTTAGTCCTGTAAAATGTCTCTTTTTTCAGCTGGATGTGATTTTTCCTTTTTTTCTTCCCCTCTAAGGCCAGCACTACTGACTCAGGCGCTATGATTAAGTCCAGTATTTTAATGGCTTCATAGAAAAATCTCCTTATTACTGATTTGCTGACTACTGATTTACTGATTAAGGTAATTACTATGCAAAGAGCCAAATGTGAATATGAAATAGATGGAGAAATGCTGCAGCTGGCACATAAGTCTCCTGGCTTCAATCAGTGGGTAGAGGCAGAGCTGCCACGCTGCCCACAGAGGGGCTGGGGCAGACCCAGGCTGGCAGCAGTGAGCTGCATCTCAATTAGAGTTGTGACTACAGAGCTGTATTGCACCTTGGCATGGCAAGAGGCAATTCCCGCTTCCTCTGAGCCCTCTGCTCTCACTGCTCCCTGCCAAATGGGGACATAACTGAGGATGCTCTGAGCACCCCAAACCGAGCAGCAGAAAGAGCTGCCCCCTTCTTCACTGCTTGAACATTCCGGTGTTTCCATCTCACAGAAGTGAACTATCACCACCCACCAATCTTTTCCTTCTGTCTCCTATGCAGACACACCAGGTCAGATCTTCAGCTGCACTGGAACAGGCTGCCCAGGGAAGTGGTGGAATCAATACCATCCCTGGATGTGTTCAGAAGGCACGTGGATGTGAGGGACATGGTTTAGTAGTGAACTTGGCAGTGGTAGGTTAATGTCTGAACTCAATGATCTTGGAGGTTTTTGCAACCCTAGTGATTCTGTGATTCTGTTCTGTAATTCTAATGCAAAAACTGCCTAAGGCTAGAGCTGGTGGCATCAGCAAGACTGCAAACAAACAAAAGATACCGGAGTCTTACCTTGAAATTGGATCTGCATATAGTAGTTGGTGTGCTCATTCCTTCTCCTGCAGAAAATAAAGAATAAGAAAGAGAGAAGCAATTTGTTTGTGTTGGATAAATGGCACTGAAGTATTTTATTTTACAGATGAATGGAGACTTCTTTTATCATTGTAATCCCTAGTGAGAAACTTGTAATAACATTTTCTTTTGCTACAGAGACCAGTCTTTCATAGAAAACAAGTGTGTGGATAGCACCGGAGTAGCATCAAACTGTTCATTTCCTACTCTCTGCTCTCCTACAGGAGCAACACATGGACTTATCAGTGAGCAGGGCCATGAGCTGGGGGCTGAGCTGGGTTAACATCTAGATCCCACATACAGGTGTTCTTTCCATGCCCCACAGACTCCTGCCCATGCAAGGAGATTCCACACGGACCCTGACATCAAAAGTCAACCATGTGGGAGGCATTCCCCCTTGGCACACTGCTGCATGGCCAGTGGGGAGCAAGAAGAGCTCTGCCTCTTTCTCTGACAGAGGCAATCTGAGCAAATCTGAAAAAGAAGGATGGTGGAACCAAGAGCAAAGTGACTGGAAGATGTGGTGGTTCTGCAATCCTGAAACTGGCAATTTCAGCTTGGTAACCCACTCAGCCTTGCCATACCTTTAATAGCAACAAAGAGCTTGATGTCAAAAGTGTAGGGTTCTTTATCCTGAAGGTAGGGCAGTGGCTTGGGATCCTAAAAGCATATAAAATACATCACAGTCTAAACAAACAGAAAGGAAAAATTCCACAAAACATCCCAATGAGTTTTTGTTTGCCCAGCCTGTGCTGCCCACCCCATTCATTCCACTGTATCTTGCTCAGATATGGCTTTGACAGGTCTCATGAACACACTTTTAAAGATCTTTCTGAACAGATATGATATCCATATAATCTGATTCCTTATTCTGCACATTGTCTCCAAAAACCATCTCCATCATTGCAGTGAGAATGTTAACCCAAAACAGAGTGCTAGCACACCTTTGCTCTGTGCCTGCACAGAGAGGATGGTGTGGTCTCTGCAAGACTCTGTTATTTTTTCCCAATTTTAACCAAAAATTTACATAATGCAGACAACTGGAAATGCTTGAACAAAGTGTTTTGGTTTGAGTCCATGCTCTCTCCATTGCTTGCTGGATGCTAAGTGGTACCAAAAGAAGCTCTCTGATCAGTTTATTTTCCAGGTGTTTTAAAGGAGATGATTTTTCTACCCTGCCCAAACAGGATGACTCAGGGCCAGACACATCAACAAGCACTTGAACTCAGAGGGCCCTGGGTGCCTCCATAAATTCAGAATCACACTTGTAAACTCCACGAAGACAGTGCTTGGCTTTGGTGCAGCTCAGTGATTTCCACTGATGAGACCTTCCAGCTATGCTGACATTTTTCTAGCACTGCTTTTCTTTTATTTCAGCCCTTTCTCTTGCTAACCTGGACAGGATTTGGCAACACAAATGGCATGAGAGCTTCCATGGTAACAACCCATGGAGAGATGGTTGTGCCAAGGCTCTTGCTGAGGAAAGGACCCAGAGGAACATATTCCCATTTCTGGATGTCACGGGCTAGGAAGACAAAATTCAAAGCAATGCAGTTAAGTGTATTCTAGGAGTTGCACAGCCATCAGACCTGTGAAAGAGGAACATGAATTGCAAATGTTACCCCCACCCTTTTCTAGCCATTATGCCCAAATCCTACTTTAAATTCATCCCTTTCAGACCTTCAACTCAATTTTCTTTGACCAGCTAGGTTAGGAAGAAAAGTCAGCAATAAGTAAAGCAAAGGCCATCCCCATATAACCAGTATCTTTACCTCCAGTTGAGTTTAATTAATGCTTTTACACCCAGATAATGATCTTTGCCAGTCGTATGGCCAATTTCAACTAGTTAAATCTTTGTAGCGACTGAGAGATTTTGATTGCCAAATCTTTTTTCCTTCTGCTGACACTGAAATCAATCACCATCCTAGGAATCACCATCCTTAGGGCTGCTCCATCCCTGCCCAGAAGAAACTAGACTAATATTAGCTCTTTTATAAGTAAATAAATCTTCATTAGGCAGCAATTTCTGGTTCTACTGATTGATTGAAGATGGATTAAGATAGACACTGAGAAATACAGACAGCACTTCATTTTCATCCCTTTCAACCATACCCACTGATCTCAATGATCACTTTTCTAACTGTTTAAATACGTAATTTGTCCCTCTCTAAGGTTTCTCATGACACTGTAACCCCCTCTCCAGGCAGACTCCTGCAGCACTGGTTACCACTCCAGTCGTTCATAAGGACCATCCCAAAGATGTGCTCCTGGGCTCTGCTGATAGGAATTGGCTCCCCATACTTGTTTCCAGGACCTACAAAGAATGCCTGGAATGGAAAAGCAACATGTGATTGAGTTTTCTAAGCTAAAAATCTTTACTACACAGAGGGTTACAGGCACCAGCACCAGAGGCTGAACAGGATGGGGTTTGCATCATTTCCCATGCACATTTAGCAAAAACCCATGGCCTACTCCCTCTTTCTTCCACTCCATAAAGCTGACAGGCTTGATTTACTTAAGAACAGTGTTGCTAAGAGACAGGCACTAAACAAGGGCATAATGTTGTCCAAATGCAGGTGTGAAGAATGGTCCCTCCTAATTACAATCCGGATGCAGACCAGGTTTGCCCACTGAAAGGATTCTGTTTGCTGCAGACAGTGCACAGGAAATAGTTTAAAGTCATCTGAGGGGATGTTGAATGTGGCTGGAGCCTGTTGTGACAGTGTGGAAGAGCAGGAAGATGGAGAAATGTGCCCACTAAATAAAACAGGTCATGAACTGGGTGCATACACTCACTCCCCTAGGAAAGGTACAGCCTGAGCACATGGCAGAGAATTCTCTGGGGAATCAGTTGCCTCTTTCTGCCAACAATACGGAAGCTTTTTCATCACAGCAGCCACCAGGAAAACTCAGGCTGCAAAACAGAGGTATAACAGCAGCACAGGTACCCCACTTTATGGGAGTGCTTCCCCCTTTAGAGCATTGATTTACAAAGCATGCAGCATCAAAAGCTTTCACTTCATTTGTAGTACTATTTCCCTCAATATCACATTTCTTTCACTCTTTTTAAGGGAAAGATGGGTAACAAATCATATAAAAATTACATAAATCATTAAAATTATGTCTTAATGAACAGTGCTATAAAACTGTCCCTTCTGGACCACACTAAGCCACAAGATGATGTGCCTTCCAAGCAGGTTTTGTTACATCACTACTGCACAGGTTTCATTTTTACAGTCAGGAGGATGAGGACTTTGAATCACACTCCCAAGAACTCATGGCTTCCTCTGCTCTAGACTCAGGCCTGGTCTTCCCAAACTCACAGCATCCACTGACAGACCCTGGCTGTAGTGCAGAGGTAGCTGCTAACCAGGTAACAGGCTCTGGTGTCTGATAAAAGAAATTCTGCCCAGCTCCTACCAGACGGCTCCCCTGGTGCTCAGGCTGGTGCAGTCAAGCTGTTTCCAGCCTGAAAGCTGTATGAGCAAACCTCTCAGTGAGCTAATGCATCCCCATCCTCATCAGAAGGGAAGGTTTGCTCCACAGAAATATCTGTTCCTGCTGCACAGACTGCTCAGAGGGAACACAGGAATGGACCTCTGGGGACATTCAGTTTAGAAGCAGCTAAACTCACTCTTTCTTCCCTGTTTCTATTTTAATGTTTTTCAAGTGGTAAGGAAAAAAAACCAACACAACAAACCCATCTCACCATTTCTAACTCAATATCCAGACGTTTACAAGCACCAAACACTGGAGGTTTATCTGTGGATAGAAGAAAGAGTATTTCATATCAGGAAGGCAGGTAGAGAAACAGAAGTAATGGCCAGAATAAAACAGAGTAGCCGGTACTACCTGGCATGGAAACACAAGATGGACTTAAACCAGGGGTTTCCCTTGCCCTGACCCAAGGCTGGGCTTTTGACAAGGCATCCCAGACCCTTCCTCTCCACTACTTTATGATGTGGAGAAAAAGTAAAAACAAAAATAAATAAGAATTCACATTAAAATCCTACCATGGACTCACCATTGTCAGGTTTCATTTGTCCCACAGGTCTCCGGATGGGCGTCCCAGACACGACAACAGACGATGCCCGGCCGTGATAACCAACAGGTAAGTGCAGCCTTGTGAAAGAACATCACAGAGCACAGGTTAGCTGTGTACCAGAGCAGCTTTTTGGGGTGGAAGCACCATGGGGGTGTGAGGTACAAGGAGAGAGCTCTGCACAGGTGGGCACAGTCATTGACACTTTACATACTCTGACATGAGTGAACTATAATCCAAAGCCATGCAGCAGTCAATGCATTTCTGTGCCACTGCTCCAATTAATTCCTTAGAGCTTAAACCCTGCTTTTTGTCACTCAGCAAAAAAACAATTTCTTAGGTAAATCTGTCTTTGAATTGGGGTCCTGCTGAGTAACTGGTGTGGCTGCTGCAACAAAATGCAGTGCACTTGGCTGAGGCTGGGAGTATGTGAGTTTCAGTTCTGGTACCAAATCCTTGACTCATTCATTCTCATCTGCTATGAACTGAAAACAGAATGTTCCTGCAAAACCACTCAGATCTTAAAAATGTTATATATGTGTACAGATAAGACTGTCAAATAATCCTGTACCAGAGAAAAACTGAAGCTACCCACCAGTTTGGCATCAGGGCATTCTCCTTCCCCCTGAACATGATCCCAACATTCGTGGCATGTTGGCGTGAAGAATAGAAGTCAGTGTAATCTCCTGCATGAGAGGAAAGCCATAAAATAGAATCAATAGCAGGAAAGTCCCTCATCTGCTGGAGGGCTAAAGCACAGTGTACGCTGCTGGGAATGAAAAGGGCAGAAAATGAGAGAGCAGGAGTGCTGGGTACAGGGATGTAATTAATAGCATGAAGGGGTGATTAATAGTTCATCTATAAATTACACACGCAAAAATGGCTTTATTTTCCCCCTTTAAGTCTTCAGGAGAGGAAGAGAGGGAAAAGCGCAGGACATAAAGCAGCAGCCCCCTTTCCAGAGACAAGGCAATGCCGGCGGTCCCCAGTGCAGGGACTCGGCTAATACTCAGGACATCTGCTGCCCTCTGCTGTCCTCCTTGCAAACAGCTCCCACCCTTCGGATCCGCGGGGAACAGGGGGGAATGGGGGTAAAACGCCAAACTGGGAGGATGCGTTTTCATTACGTTGTTTTGTGAGCCCAGTAAGTGACCCTGCAGCTC
This sequence comes from Campylorhamphus procurvoides, assembly GCA_013396655.1. NCBI lineage: Eukaryota > Metazoa > Chordata > Aves > Passeriformes > Dendrocolaptidae > Campylorhamphus > Campylorhamphus procurvoides. The sequence goes on along the minus strand of WBMV01007169.1, from coordinate 37,283 downwards.
CAGGAGGATCCAGCAGTAAGTTATCCCCCGCAGTTTCAGCCTCCTAGCAGGATCCAGCCACTCAGAACAAGCAAGAACCGTGCACAGGGCAGAGCTGAGCTGAACTGAGTGGTGTAGAATTCTAAATGCCTTGTATTTCCATGGTACAACCCTGTCACACTGCCCGGGCACTGCTCTGGTCCCTGTGCTCATGAGAGCCAGAAGCCAGCAATGTTTTGACAAGACATATTGAACCTGAAACTATTTTCAGGAAGGTATCACACCCATGGGAACTCCAGACAGTTCCTTTGGGACAGACGAGGCTTTGTCCTAAACTGTGGCTGTGCTCCAAGGAAGCCAAAAGCCCAAAGGGAACAGAACTTGGATGGCAAAAGGGCAAGTTCACATCCCTGCTCCTATGAAGGCCATGCCCTGAAGTGACTTTGATCATGTTGGTTTGGGTCAAAATATAAATTTTTGTTAAAAACAGGAAAATGTTTATATCTCTATCTGAATATACTAATTCCAAAGCATTCCATGGCCTTATGGGAGTGGTGGTAAGATCTGGGATGAAAAGGAATGATCTGGGAATGGAAATTCTTTCCTGTTTATGATGCCATGCTGAAGTATCTGCCTTGAAAAATTTTGCAAGACCTGAATTATTTTCTGATGGCAAAAGGGGAAATTGTTGGAAACTGAACAAGTGTTTCTTGCCTGGCTCTAGTCACAAAGGCCTTTGGTAATGCCAATCTGATGACAGGAGTTATGTACCACCAGACAACCCTGATTTAGTGGAAATTGCATCCAGGAGTTTTCTGGCTGCTATTGAGCTTCCCCAGGCTTTTATTCTTGTGCCACAGACAGCACCTACCTTTCATTATGTGCAATAGTCTACTTCTGGCTGCTGCAAAACCCATTCCCCATCACAGCTATGATCTGTCTGAGCAAGCTGGAAATAAAGCAGCTTCTCTGGCAGGAGCAAAGAGCAGTGCTGAGGAGCCCTTGGCTGCGGGAGACTCACCAATGTGGGCGGGCAGGTGCATGGTTGCAGAAGCTTGAGGTACAAAGGCTCTGAAATGAAAAATGATGCCTTCAGCTCTCAGAAAACTTGCAACTCTCATCTGTAAGAAGCACGTAAGAGACCAACTCGCTCTCCCAGCTCCTTCCTTAATTTAGTTTGCAAAGCCTTGCAGCAAAAAAAAGCCCTGCAGAAAAATCTGATGACTGCAGGAGCTGCTGTTCCTGGGATGGTTACGGCTGAGAGGAGCATCCTTTGGGGTGTGAGTGGGAAGAGGGGAATGCCTGCGGCCAGCTGGATTCCCAAGGGGCACAGAGAAACACCCAGCGCCCATTCCCAGCAGCTGCCTCTGCTGTGTGGGTAGGATGATTTCGTGGGATGTAGCTCTTGGGGTGGCCGATTTGAACTTTTGGCCCTGCTTGGGGAAGGTCAAGCAGTGGTTTAACCCTCCTCCTGCACATGTATGCCTAAATCCCCCAAGGGAGGAACAGCTCCTGCTGGCTGTCAGAACAGGCACTTGCAGCATTTAAAGCATCACTCCAGACACACGAGAAGGTGTGGGGTTAATGGACACACATTTTCCATCAGCACAGCACATAACAGAGCACAGTCCCTGCTTCCTGCCCCTACACCACTGCACTGCCCCAAGTCTGAAGCCAATTTGTGACCACAGATTCACTTCTAGCAAAGTCAGGTGTTTGCTCCAGCAACAACAGGCAGGGAGGGAGACACTGGGAAAGGTGGAGACTCTTGCAGCCACATCTTCATGGAAGGCCATGGTGAAGGTGCCATGGTCAGAGAACCAGCCCAGCCTGCCCCACGCCCACCTGGGCAGCCCCACTGAGCCTCCACAGAGAGGCAACAGGTCCAGGCACACCCCAGGGCAGAGCCTGGTGTTTCCAGGTGGAGGGTGACACCCCAGATCTGCAAGCAGTTACAGGATTAATCAGAGATTAATCTTGATATACTTAAGAGAAGGGAGCACTCAATGTCCTCAAACCCCAGTTAATCCCCACGTAGGAGGCAGGTAGTCACATTCACTCCCATGATTTTGGTGCCTCAGATCACAGAGTGAGCTCAGTGACACAGGGCATAGCTGAAAGCTCACCATTCCTGCAGCCTCAATCTGTGCCCTCACCTTCTCCGCAGCTCTGCATTGTCCCTCAGGGTGGGCTCTCCAGCTGACAGCAGCCTCTGCAGTAGAGCCCTTGCCTCTGTCCACGCCGGTCGGCCCAGCCCCATGAAGGCGTTCAGGGTGGGCTGACAGAGACACAGAGGTGAGGGGTCAGAGAAGAGATCACATTTGGCTTATCCTTCCATACATGATGTCCCACACTTCCATCCTGCAGTTGGATTCCTGTGGCCAGGGTTATGCACTGGTGGCTGCCCAGATCACCCATCCTGCCTGCACTCCTGTGCACCCACCATGAGTCCTCTGCCACAGGACCTGCTGCATGTTTGCATCATCCCATCCTAACACACCACTTCAGGCCTTGGTGGCTTTGATACCTCAACCAGCTACAACCAGAGGTCATGTGTGTTTACCTTTACCCTTAACACAACCTCCCTGTCATTAATACCCCATCCGAATCCTTGCCATGAAGTGTTGAAGGTACAAGCTGGATTGAATTAACATTCAGGCTTTGTCAGACTTCTGCATTGCCAAAGACTGATGACACTTCCACTGAAAATGCCCTTTGGACCCCCAATGCCCCAGCTCTCCTTTCTATCACACGTGTGATGGTTTTCCCTGTAGCAGAACCTGCCGGACAACACATTTCCAGTTCCTGTTCATTATCTCACCACAGGTTACTGAAGTCCCTTATAGAATATTTCTAAAATGTATGTGGAAATCAGAAGAATGGACTCTGATAAATACCTGGTCAAAGACATGCTGATGTTTGGCAAGAGCTGGTCCATTGAAAAGATGTTTAATGATGCTGAGATCCAAAATCTGGTCTCCAATCGCTACCCCAAGCCTGTGCCGAGGCTGCAAAGCAGCAAGAGGAGGGACAAAGAGAAGAAGAGTTTATGCTTGTACCCAAAAGTCCTCCAAGGGGAGGACAGGGAAAGACAGTGACCACAGACAGATTAATCCAAGACAAGGGTCTGATACCACAGCAATAGAACATTAAGAGACCCTCTCATGAGTCTGGCTGCTGAAAAATGTCTAAGAGCAGAGCATTATTGCAGACTCCCTGCAGACCTTGAGAGGTGGAAGAAAGCCTCACCCCCATTCTTTTGATGAAAGAATACCACAACAAGGAGAGGTTTCTCTTCCTTTTCCCCAGAAGTATTTGTCCACCCCTCATTAATGACAAGCATTGCAGAGCAAGCCCTGGAATATGCTGTGAAGCTATTGCTCCTTCCGTGGGTGGGGAACTGAAGCACAGGCTATGGGCAGGGTGAATCCCAACCCTATAACCATGTAATAAGAGAGAAACAGGCATTTCTGCACCCTAGCTCCCTCCCAGAGGACCAAGGGTGCTCTGGACTGCACTGATGATACCAGGAACACAGAACATCTTGCTCAGGCATGTCATTTCTGTACCACGTTGATTGAGGCTGCCCCACACCACCCATCCTCACACCACAGCTTGCATGCAAACCCCAGCCTAGATCCTGGCTGCAGGAATAGTGTCCCCACACACGGTGGGTTGTGGCTGCATGGGCTGGACAGATGCAGCCCAAGAGACAAAGCCCCTCTTCATCCCCCTGTGCGTGTGGAGCTGGCGGTGCCGGCGGGGCAGCAGCACAGACAGACCCACGGCAGCTCCACCACAGCTGTGTGGGGCTAAAAAATGCAGACAAATTGTAATTATTTGTGTCTATAGGCAAATAAAGACAAGCTAGTTGCAGTTGTTCTGAAAACAAGCTCACCAAAATAATCATCCGTGCTATTAAACCTATTTTTTTAACCTTTATTTTCTAAACAAGATTCCAAGTGTGGTAATAGGTATTTATTCAGCAAACATTCGTGCAGAAAAAAACTAAAGGTCACATCAGGTTAATTTGTAACCGGGATACTCAGGAATGACATCAATTGTTTTAGCCTGAAATCATTAAAACATTGGGCTACTTTTAGAACATTATTTTCCTAAGTAATTTCCATAAGTCCTTGCCTGTCTTTTCACAGGGTTTGAGGGAAGATGCATTCTTCTGAGCAGTTACTGAAGAAGGCAGAAAAATAATCCCAACTTGCTAGATAACCGCACACACATCTAGGAGATTAAATGAGCCATCTCAGTTTTATCTTTGGAAAATACCACATCAGAAACACACAGCCTTCTGGTTCAAAAATCTTTTTTTTTTTTTTTTTAAAACCTGCACAGATAAGCAGCAGAAACCAGGAGGCAGTCATGAAGTTTTCCATGAGCAATGATAAATATATTGTCCACTTTTTCATTCCAAAATGTGGCTCTTGGCTTTTTTCCCCTTCTCCAGGAGGACTCATCTCTGGGGTTCCAGCCCATCAAGCTCTCGGTGTGAGGTTCAGCCGAGCTGGGCTCAGTACTCACGAAAACAGGAATTGGGAACTACCTCTTTGGCAGAAAGGTGAACCGTGTTTTCTTCTATGATCATAAAACACAAGACCTGAAACTGGCTCAACCTGTAGCCTTTGGGCATAGCTTTAAATTTAACACACTTGCACACATTTCATGCAGCATTGCATAAACATGTCTAGTAAAACACCACAAGTCAGCTGCAAAAACAGATAAAAATACACATTTGGTGTGCTGGTTTAATGCTTTGGCAGCCACTAACCAAACTCACCATTTAATGTGGCTTCTTCAGGGTGATGGTGTGATTACAACCAGTCACAAAGAAAAGGAGGGATTGAGTAAAAAAAAAAAAAAGTGCAAACTGCGCTGTGCCTCTGTGTAGGGAGTGAAAGGATCAAACACAGATTAAATAATTTCACAAAAATGGTCAAAACCACAATTACTACTGTACATATTAGCCAAAGTACTTCTCATCACTATTAACACTTCTGTTTCTTTTGTGCAGTTTTAAAGCAGCTGTCACCAAAATAACCACATTAAGGAAACAGACAAGGAAGCATCCATAGTCAAGTTAGGAAGGCCGTGTGAGTATCTCAGGCTGGGAAGTTTTCCTTTGCCCCAGGTTGCTGGGAAATTTTGCTCTCTCATAACCATGGAACAATGACAACACCCCAAGGACAAAGTTTGCTGTTACTCACCTCATCCTTAGTGGAGAAAACCCCATAAGGGAGATTTTGGAGAGGAAAATCCGAGTCCTTGTCTACCTGGATGAAAGACATGCCGAACCCTGAGCAGTCCCTGTTCACAGATGACAGTGCCCACCTCCGAGGTGCTACACACCTTCCGAGGAGGAAGATCCTCTCCAGGTGTCGTAACCCAGGGCAGAGAAGCATCAAATCCCACCCTCTGTCCTCAGACACAAACCAATCACCATCCCATCACCATCCCACCCCTCTGTCTGGTCCCCTGGCAGTGGTTAATCAGTGCCAGAGGTTTGCCTGAGTCAGCAGCTGCCTATTGGTCCCAGCAAGGCAGTGACCCTGCAGGAACGGGGTCTTCCTGCTCAGTTACCTTTCCTGCAGGAATTTAGATGTGTAGAAATGACACCTTATTTAGGGACGGGCTTGGTAGTGCTGGGTTAACAGTTGATGATCTTGAAGGTCTGTTTCAACCTTAATGCTTCGATCATTCTACAACCCTCACATGAAATGGAGGGTTTCTGTCTCCTGTAACAGGTACCTCACTGCGGGTGAAGGATGAGATCAGACGGCCCTAAGACCAGAGGAAAATCCACTCATTTACCTTCTGAGGGGTCACTTATGTGCCAGGGCCCTGGTGAAATGCCCACACTGAGCAGTTCTCCCAGCAGCTCAGCAGCCCTTGAAGTTGCACAATTTACATCTGAAACTGCACTGTGTGTTTTTTAAGTTTTGGAATGCTGCACCTCACTGAGTCCTTCCATTCTCCACCGACAGTTCCACCAGCTTAAACCCAGAGATGTTAAGTGCAGTCAACCATAAAGAGCAGGGAAGTCAGTCCTTCTCCTCCCAGTCCTAACTTTCTCTTACCTGCAGAAAAAAAATCACTGTTTTTCAGAAATAGAAACCAAAGGAACATCCTTGAAATTAGAACTACACAGCAAAGACCACCTACTTTCAATAAAAACTTAAAGAGATATTTGTGACCACCAAGTTGAAGAAATGTTTCCCTGCCCAACAATTTTTTTTTTTGGCAGAGTCATCCAAAAGAAATGTGGCAAGTTTTACAGCCACGTTTGTACAAGATGACACGGCAGCACCAATGACAGCTCATCTGGGACAGCCACTAACTAGTGGGGACACAGGCTCACAAGGTGGTGTTTGAAAGCTCGGGGGGGGTCTCATTTAAAATAAACCAAGCACAACACAGACTTGTGGAAAATTTCCTGCAAAATTTCTGTACCTAAGGTACAATTCTACTGACTTGTAATTGTTTTAAACACAGTGAGGATGTTTCATAGCAAGGTTATACAATTTGGGTTATAGAACTTGCTTATTCAAAAAATGAAACAAAACCATGTTGAAAGCATGTTCCAAGACACCCTGTACAATGAGAGAAGACAGATTCACTCAAGTGTTTTGTAGTGCTGCCAATGTACTGGTCTTAATTAAAATGTTAATCTGCTAACCTCAGGCTGATGACAAAATACAGACTGAAAAGCAGATCAACCACTAGGATAACACAGAGCCAATGACAAAGCAAACAAACATGACATGCAATTTTCAGGTGTCAGGGAAAGGTGCATTTCCAGCACAAGCTCATACATCAGGACCATGTACTCTTCCAGTATTCTTCACTCTGAGAAACCTGCACAAGCCAGACCAAAGGAGGTTTATTAGATTGCTGGGAGGAGGACAGGTGTGGAAGTACAAGGGCCTGATGCAGATCTGCCTCACCATGGGCACTGCCAGGCAAGGATCCACAGTTACATTTCCTCCTGTAATCAGAAGAGTTGTTGCTTTGTAACAGGCAGTGGATAAAGGTAGTATGTGAATTCCAAACGCACTCAACTTTTCTTGTATCACTTCTTTCAGTCTCTCAGACACCAGAAAATACAAACATAACTGGTTTTCCTCCCACTGTGAAATCTATGGTGTCTCCTCTCTGACTGGCCCAGAAGGATCAATCACATCAAAGGTAGATTGGTGGGGTGGGGCAGGTAGTGGACAAAAAAGGATATGCTTAGGAAAAGGAAGAGAGAGACCAGAAATAGGGAAGAGGGAGAATTCAAAGTGAGAAGCATTAGAGAATAGGGAAGTAGCAGCAAAGAGGAAAGCAAACAAATACCCACCAAAGGTGACGCTGATGCCCCTCCATGGTCTGTGCTGTGTAAGAGGAAGTTTAGCAAATGCTCTGAGGAAACCCAGGATCTTTGACCCTTGATAAGGCAGGCCATTACTGAAACTTGCCAGTAGGAGTTATTTATTCCTTCCTTTCCTATAAATACCATGTGCTTATAGATCATGGTTAGAACATATTTGCAAGCACAAGCTACTTCATTTATTATTGGGTCTTGCAGGTTACTTTCTACAGCTACCAGAGAAAGCTCCTTCAGCTGCAGAGTTTACATCCTAAATGTAGCGCTTTATCTACTAATTGCAAGCCATAGCTTTTAGAGAGCATTCTGAATTTTGAAGGATGGAGCCAGCTTTCATTAAAAACTTAATTTTTTTAAATAAAGCCATGCAATTACATTTATTTCACAAATGCTTTAAAGCTGCAGCAAGTCACCTGCTGAAATTTCAGCTGCAGATCAGTACCATCTGGAGAAGAGTTGGTGCCACTTTAGTGTACTGTTAGGTTTGGTCCTAAGCAGCACTGGCTGAAGTTTCCATGGCACTAGAGAAAACACGTCTAAGTTATGGAGATGACCAGGGGGCTAAAGAGTTGAGGCACAGACTAATCTCAAGACACTTAATGAGCACCCTCACAAGACAATAAAAGAACAATTCCTCCTGCAGTGCTATCTGTCAGACTGTGGATCTCAAACCCCACAGCTCCATTTCCTAGAACCAGAATCACACACATGGCTCCACAGCCTAGTCACTGATCACATAATTTTACTTGTAGGCCTGCCCCAACTGAAGTACATTTTCACAAATGACCCAAACTCTTGCACATGAGTGACACGCTGTATGGGAAGCATGGAGGACTCCCTGGGCAGAATCAACACAAGGTAAAAAGCTTCTGGAAACCGGGGTCTGATAGTTATAGATGAAAAAGTTAAAAAAAATCATCAGAAGTTATCTGGCATTGGAATACACATGGTTGCTGTGAATAAATACCTTAGGAAATCACCAATGGAAGGTGCCCATTACAATAAAGCAAGAAAAATTCAAATTACATATGCCAGTGACAGCCATAGGGGCTCAGATTTTTTTAAATTTTATTTAATCAAAGTTAAGACGTGGATAAACATAAATACAGCACAGGTACTTCAGATCATTCTTCATATTTGTGTACAGACAAACTGATGGATGAAATCCCAATGAAAACTGCAGTCAATGAAGTGCATACAGCCTTCCCCCCACACACACACAAAAACAAACCCCAATTAAAAAAAAAAAACAAACAACAAAAATCCCCCACGCAATCTCAGCACGCACTCTCATTACAAATGATTCATACATAAATAGGTAGAGGGTGCAAACAAGCTAATATGCGAACATGTATAACCTCTCGTTAATGGGGAAAAAAAACCAGAAGCAGCCATAATGATTAAAATACATTCAGTTACTGATAACTAGTTGTGCCATACAAGGCATTATCAAAAAAAAAAAGAGGAAATTGTGCTGCAGAGAAAAGCTATATACAACAAGAAAATAAACTGCAAAGTTAACGCATGCATGTTTTATCCTGGAAAAGCACAGCCCTCCAATATTTTCTCCACGTTTGTTATAAAAGCCCTCTGCACTCAACTAAAATTAAAATGATCTTAAAGGATAATACTTGTAAAGTTTACTTAAGTCTTCAGCCACAGAAAACTGCAATGAAAATAATGTTCAGTCATTTTCAAAACAAAAAAAAAAAGAAAACAAAAAAATCTATTCATCTGATGACATGCATGATTAAAAGGTCTAGGCAAGATACACTGCTCTACGTTCCTGATGACTAAGGAAAAAAGCTCAAGTCAATTTAATCTGCAGATGGTCAGAGGATTTTTGTATTCCAGCAGAAGCAGCAGTTCAGATCTTCTGAATCTTTTCCCCAACAACTACAGGATTCTCTTTTCTGATCTTCTCAGCAGCGTCAGCTTTGTAATTGTAAGAGCAACTGTGTACATCTGAGTAACGGTGCATACCACAGTAAACATTTCCACACCGACATTCAAACCCTGTGGACAGAAACAGCAGCTTAGACATTCCGACATTCAAATCCTGTGGACAGAAACAGCAGCTTAGACATTCCGACATTCTTAATTACACTGGTTTGTTTTAAATCCTGAATGTATTCACTCACTAGCAATAAATCTCAGTCACCAGTGTCGATCAGCCAAAGAGCCTCTGCTGCAGAAAGCATAAGAATCACAAATAACACATTTTTAAGCAATTACAGGAAGATTTGACTTGACCATTCCTTCCTATCATGTGATACACTAGCACAGAACATTCCTAGAGACCTCCTGCTCTTTCTTTATGAACCTTCACCCTGCAGAACTCAAGTTCTCAGGCCCTTTCACAGGACCACCTTAAAGCTGGTTACTGAATGGCAGCAAACTATCATCCAATTCCTCAGCTAAGCAGACTTCCAAAGGAAACTATTTGGAATTATGAACTTCACTTAAAGACAGGAGGCTGAAAAACAAAACGATATATAAATAACTAATCTAGTAAGAGTCAGTTAAAAGAATCTTTGATTGTTATTTCAAATCAACATGGAGATGACCATGTCCCATCTTCCCTTTAAGAGAACATTTCATGGGTCCAAAGCCTAAACAAATCTCAGAAAATAGAAATCAGTATTTCTTACCAGTAAGTCCAACCTTCTTTCTGCACATGAAACAACGATTCTTTTTCTGTTTTGGTTTGTCAAGCGACTTGTCTTGTTCTTCAGGTGCAGGCTCTGCATTCTCTGACACTGAAGCTGACATTAAAAAAGTTAGTAAGAACGGGGGGAAAAAAGAAAATGCCTCTCCCCTTCCTCTAAGTCCTACAATAATCTAAAGCCCATGTTCCACAAGTAGCCATTTTGCTGCAGCTTCCATGCCCGAGCTGCAACGGTCTCTCAGAAGTGACTGGAACACCCTCCTTCTAGACTTACAATATAATTTAAGGGGAGAATTTGCTGCACGTTCACACAAAGTTCACAATACACCACCATAAAACCGCCAGAGTAATTAAATGTAAGATTTAAGAGTAAGATTCAGTGTTGTCAGATGTGGGAAGAAAATCCAACACGCATGTGTTTCCCCACAGTGTTACTAGGCCAGTTCCCAAAATCTGCTTGTAAGAAGCACTGTATGTAACAGGATCAGTTAAGCCAAACACCCAGTTTCAAATCCTGAATCAACACTATTTTTGCTGAAGGCTGCAACACAGACCACACGAAATGCAGCATTTCAGAACAATCTGTTCTGCTGCTCTTGCACACCTGGAAAAAGCCTACACAGGAGCTAGTAACTACCTGGAGTGAGAAACATCAACTCTAGATACACAGACTTATAGGGAGGAACTACACTTTCCTGAAACCCAGAAGAAACCAGCTAAAAAACCTCATTTTAAAGATGCTTTTTCTAAGGCCACTTTCAACCTACTTTAATGTTCACTCACATCTAAAAGAAACAGGTTATAGGTTGTGTGGGAGAAAACAAACAAGTAATGGTAGTATTTGCCTGACTCAGGTAAAAATAGAAGTTGGCAGGTTTTCCTCAAGTATTTGCACATTCCTTACGTTACAGAACAGAAATAGAAACCAAAATCCCCAACTTCATTTCAAGAAGGGCTAAGAGCCAGCCTCTGCCTACACTGGTAGACCACAGCAGGACAAGTCTCCAGTAAGGTACACAGAAGTTAAGAGTATTTGCAGCAAAGAACAAAAGCAAACTCCAGCTGAGAGGAGTGTCAATGGAAGCAGAGTTAGAACCAGTGCTGTGAGGAAGGGAACACAAGAGTAAGCTCAGACATTTGTCAGGAAAAAGGCTGCAGATGTGTCTGTGAAGCTGGACTTTTGTTCAGCAGAGACTGTCAGATGTAGATCTGTGCTACTTCCACACTAGTCAACAGCTCTTCTGCATGACAATTACAGTGGGGTTTTTCCTGTGCTCGTATTCTGATGATCTTTTATTTTTAAAGGAAAGGGTACTTATCACTTTTTCTATGTATCAAAACACTGTAGTCTGTACTAAGCAACATCAGTGGGTAGCAAGATACCTGATCACCAGCAAAGACTTTGCCTGAGGGGACAGTATATTCCACAGGTTAATCTAGCAAAGATACCATTATACATGGTTTATTAAATCCTTTTAAATCACTATGTACATTACAAGTAGAGCTTTTACTTGTCCTTAAAACTATAACAATTGATGGACAATTGATGGCTTGCAAAAAAGCTTCAATGGCTTTAAATGGCTGTTAAGGGGCACATTTCTTAGTGGACAGATAATATCCAAAGGTTTTCAAGTTAAGAATCAAGAGCAGCAAGGACTAAAAGAGGTAGGGGTGAAACTTATTCAAATGAACTTTGTCAGTTTCATATGAAACAGACACTCCAGTGCTTATTAATTCATTAGAACAGCTTCATGTCATGAATTAGCCTGTAGCAGCTAACATTCTCAAGCTTGCATTTCTTATTGTAGCAAACTCCAGTTACCTTAATGTAAGTTTCACTAAAAGCCTCTGTAACTATTTGCTAAATTTAGGGGAAAACTGGCACTCTTCCTGCATAATAAGGCTCTCATACATACTTACATTTTCTTTGTGCGTATGGCTCTCACATTAAAAAGGTTTAAAAATATTTAAGAGCTGCTGCTCAGTGTAGAACTGAGTGGGAAGATTCTTCTACTGTGCCACAAGTCACTTCATATCTACTGTAGTAACCATAAATTTTAGGTCTCAATCTGCTTTTGCACAGAACTAGAGACTTGACTCAAAATCCTTGATGGTAATCATGAATATCCAAACCACTAAGACACCTTTACATGACCAAGTGCCAGTGTTCAGTGCTCAGTCTATAAGCTAGCTGCAATAACCACAACAGAACAAAAGCAGGTAAAATGCAACACTGCCCAGCTGAAGTTTGCAGGAAACGTGTTGCAGCCACTCCCAGCTGCTGGACTCCATCTGGATTCCAGGATGCTGCTGCCTGCTTTCCATGAACCAAAGTCCTCCCTTCCCCCAGTCTCAATTCTGCCTTTAGCCAGAGGACAGAAGCACTGGCAGCACCAGTACAAGCTGCCAAACAAAAAAGGAGTAAGGCATGAACACATGCTGATTTTTTCTGGAGCTGACAAGTTGGGTTGGCTGCTAAAAGTTCCCTGATATACAGAACATATTCTTAGCTAATCAAAACAGGGCCTGGATTTCCTCCTAAAGGCAGCAGCCTTTCCTACTGCTCTGTTTGTGCCAACTCTGCCTGAACTTCAGTGTGCTCTGACTGACCACAAGAACAGCACCCACAAGATAAAACTCACTCCAGCCCTTGCAAATCCCTAATTGCACAACAGCTCTCTGTGTGTGCAGCAAGGCTCCTGGCACCTCATCTGTTCTCTCTTCTCTCTGGATGTTTTACATTTATCACCCCTGCATAACTAGACAGCCTCTTAAAGAAAAAGGTTCCTCATTCCCACAGGAAGCGTATGAACAGCTACATCTTCTTAAGAGTATCTGACCAGGCCTAGGAAGAAGAATCCCCGCTCCTCCAGGAGTGAAATGTGAAGTCAATCCTAAACCCTGCTTCCTAACATTTTAACACTAAACTGCGGTAATCAGCCTAAAATACACCATTTCAATGTTAGGAAGAGATAAATTAAATAAGAGTACACTCATCTACAGAATTTAGTTTTAAATCTTTCTGTCAAACGTTTCTTCTCTCCCTGGAATATTAATCCAGTATATCAAGATATCCTATATCATTTTCTACACTTATATCAGCCATATTCTACCTCCAAGTCCCCCATACTATCAGAAAAAACTCAAGTATCCATCAATTGCTTTCCAGTTCTGTCTACTGAGCCAGCCCTGATGAGGTCCACTGAAACTGACACCTTTGGTTCAACTGCATTCACCTTAGGTCCAGGTTACCTCCACATAAAATTCTGTAGCAGCTTGTTTCAGTTATCAGTTTTCTAAACTTAGCCATCGCTGACTGAATTGAACTGATTTACCTCATTAAAACCTAGATGAGCAGTTATTCAAATCTTAGTTTGTACTCTGACATGATGCAATCATACCACATTACATGAGTGATACCATTTTGCAATGCTAATAATAATACATGCTCCTCTCCAATTCACAATGAGTTCGAGTATCAGAGGGGCTGTTTTAGCTCTCCGAAATTTTCAGCCCAAACAAGGCTGAGAGCCCCATCCATTAGTTTGATTTACACTTTCAGCCCTATGTTCTTCAGTTTTAAGAGCTCCATAAAGTATGTTGTGGAGTGCTCCTGCCTTCCATGACAAGTTTCATTTATATTTTAAAACCTCCCTGAAATACGAAGCATGAATTCTAACCTGGATGGTTTTAAACTCATTAATCCTAGGGAAGTGAAGCTCCTCTTTACCCACTTGCAGGCTTGCCTGGAGGCAGCCCTGTTAATCCTCTGGCTAACAAATCAAGAATCCTGACTGGCTAATCCTAACAGGGCTGTAATGTTGAGCAAAAGGTACAACAGCCCAGGAGGCAATCTAAAATGAGTTGGAGAGATGCTCAGAATAGAAGAAAGCTGCTAGAAAAGCTGGATTGTACTTAATGAGTTTTATTTTAGGTCATCTTTAATGGTATGTTCATGGTATTTAAGAATATTAAAGTATAAAAAAATTCTAGTAGTCTCTACCTAAGAACATCTGGGCTTTTTGCAGTGTTCCATACCTACAAGTATCATCACACAAATACTAACTGTAAAGTTTAGACTTATTAATATATTCTATAGTTTTTCCTCTATTCTTTTGCAATGCATAAATCCAACAAAGTCAAACAAATCTCAACTGCTCTTTGGGATTTTTATCCCTTCATAGTTTTAGCCTGTCTGCAAACAGCAAGAACTGTGTGCACGCAGCCCAAGTCCCATTTATCTGTCTGCTTTAGAAAGTAATAATAGTAATCAAAGAAAGCTTAATTGTTCACCCAATCTTTCATTCAATGTTATTGTAGCCTGGTAATATTTGTTACGTGACAAGTTAAGGGGAACTCAACTAAACACAATACATGCACTTACACGAGCAGCAAAGACCAATTTGCCTCAAAACAGACATTCGCACGAGGCAAGATTTACCAGAATAAATACTGAACAAGTCATTAGAGCAGACATAATTCCTCCTTTTCCTCCCCTGAATCAACAGAAGTAGCATTAGATGCTCTTCAGTCTGGGACCAACTATCACATTGCTGTGACTTTATTTTTTTTTAAATACTAGAAAGTCAGGCAATACTAAAAGACCTTTGATTCACATTTATATTATTCTTGACAGCAGCCTAAAATTCATATTCTGAATCATGTGGAGAAAAGAAACTTTAGGATGCAAAACTGTAACAGCAATTCAATGAAATCCTCTTAGCATCCATTCTAAGCTGCTCTCTTTCCAAACTTATATTTTTCAAATCAAAATACTTAAAACTGGAAACACTACATTTGCTATAATTTTCAGTTAAGGGATAGCACAGAAGAAACTCCTAAGGAAATAAGCTGACCCTGCCACAGTGAGTTAAAAATAGGAATTGTAATTTAGAACTGCAACTACATGGTGGTGGTGTTCTTAGTTTAGAAACTAGGGTACAGAGAGAAGAACATAGGACGCAGCTGAGTAATCTAAACACCTGATATAGGTTCATCTATGAAATACATACTGTAAATGTAGAAGATATGTCCCCCAATTAAAAGCTTCAAGTTGAGAAACATATTTTATGTTCTAGTAAGGAGAATGAGCTTTAGAGGCAGAGAACTAGAAGGAGCACAAATTTATCCAAATGGGTAAAAAAACTGAGCCATGCCTCAGAAGACTTGCTGAAAAACTTTTCACAAGCCCAAGTCACTTCACAGTGCAAGCAACAAAGATTAATTTACAATACAGTACTTCCTCTGCCACCCAAAGACAGTCGATGCACTGTCAAAACTGACGACAACAAGATCTCAGTTCCAGCAAACAAACTTGCCAGACAACACTAGAACATATCTCTAGAATGTATCTTTTGAAGAGTAAACTTGGTTCTAATAATAGGCATCTCAAAGGTTTGTTATGGCAGATATTGACCTCACCAGTTAAACATAAAAGTTTTCAGCTTGACTTGCCTTCTAAGAAAAGAAAGTTTATCCTTATTTTGTCCTCTGATTTCACAGAATATTTAGGTTTGAAAATCAGCTCTCTTGAACACGAGTATATTAAGAACAGTCATAGTTTAAAAAACACAAGTTCTCTGTCTGAAAACTAGGCACCAACCTTGCAACTCTTCTGTCTCAGGTACTGTTTTGTCCACAGGCGTACTATCCAGTTGGGATGATGCTACAGATTCTGTTAGAAGTGACTGACTTGACACAGGGCTGGGGGGCAAAAGAAGACAGTTACAATTTTTATGATGCATTTCCATAGTCTTTCCCTGAAAGGGATCCATTAGAGCACCTCTCAATGAAAAAGCATACCAGAACTTCTCACTCTTAAGGTGTTTCTATAATGATTTAAAAACACTACAATCTGAACTGACAAAAAAGGTAAATACTTTTTTGCACTTGTATTAAATGCAATATAGCCGTTCAACTATAAAAAGGGAAATATTTTGGGTAATTTGTCATACCATCTCTCTACACTGAAACAACAATGCAATATTCAATATGCAATGATTTTTACAACATAAGTCAGCAAGATAATTCTAGAACAGCTACTTTTGGTGTTCTAGTGACACAAATAAGAAAATTGCAGCATGTCAATGTCTTCAGCAATCAAGCAGCTGCACACAGAACCCCTTAGATTTTCACCATGTAAAGTAACGCTGGCCAAATGTCCCCATCCTGTCAGCCACACTGCTAAATCACAGTATAGCTGAAAACTCACAGATTAACATCCTGAACAGATCAGAGAAACCAATTCAATACTAGTGGTCGCTCCCACCCAAGCTGCTCATCCAACAGCTCTCCAATGGAATGAAGCAGAGCTGAAGTCCCAAGCAAGAGGTAGCACTACCTCATTTGCATTATTTGTTACTTCCTTTCCACTTAGAGATTCACTATGAAGTAAAAAAACTGGATTATTCAGCAGCTCATGACACTCCCCTACCAGAAGTCCAAGGCACAACCAGAGCACTAGAGCTGCAATTTTAATTGTCAAGAACTGCAGCTTTGGCTGGTCACTGGGCATTGTCAATTTACTGTATGTGTCCCTGGAGTATCACAAGTCTGAGGTATTTCCAGAGACTGAAGTTCAATTCCTGCTTTTTATTTTGGAAAAAATCCTAAACAAGTGACACATTCTTTTGAAGTACAAGACCAAGAGCAACCATCCACTTATTTCTCCTGCAAACAGTAATCAAGCCAGTGATCAATGAAATTCTTTTATTCCCTTTCATGGTTCTATAGAAGCTGTGTGAGAACAAAACCAAGGCATTATAATTGGTTCAGTTCTGTGCATTGACCTGGATGATTTTTTTTCATTACACACACCAGAAGAGTTGTTTCAGAGTAAGATATGTATTTTCTACCCCAACTAGAAGTCTCAGAATGGAAAGACTAAATATAACCTCAAGCATGGCACCTAGCTCTTGGTTCATATGCAGGATCCAAGCATGAGATAACACCTCCTATAAAAAGCTAAGGAGCAGAAAACACAGTCTGAGTAGAATCAGCCAGCAATAACTGATAAAATCACCCGCAGCCTGTGTTTTACTACACTCTGATTTTTAAAGAAAAGTTGGAATGAGTACTTCTGCAAGTTAGCTTCCAGAGTATAACACACTAACACTTTTCACTCAAAAAATTTCCAAAGCACTTGAGCTGCTGTTAGTTGTGTCATTCTAAACTGAAATGCAGCCACTAAATATAAACAAATATTTAGCTTTAACAAATGGAGAACACTTAGTAAGTCTGAGCCATTTACAAGAGGACATTATGTATCCTTGAATAATCCAGATGGAAGTTACTTGTTTAATAAGAGATCAGCTCAGTAGCACTACATGTATCAAGATTCAGAGAGCAGTTCAGTAGCACAACTTGTACAAAGACTCAGATATCCCTCCCCTGTTCTAGTACTCTCCAATCTTTGCAAAACAACTGGCTTGTTGACATGTTATCATACATTTATTTATGAGAGCTCTAGTAAGCAGCTCTCTGCAATTTTACAAGATCCTCAAATTTCTAAGATGAAAAGAGTTCTCCTCCTTTGGTAAACATACAAATGCAAGTTGTGGAATCAGAAGACTAGCCAGACAAATCTCAGTAGAACAGCACTAAGCTGGCAATGCTCCTATTAGAGGCTAAATTCTAAAGACAAATTTCCATTTGAATGCAAGATGAAGCTGAGAGACCCCATACTTTAAAGTTAGCAGTTAAATCTTACACCTTCTCCTAATCCAGGTCCCAGCAATTAATTATACAGGATTAGTACACCTCATTTCATCATCTTGATACAGATTTTTACATGAAGACAGTGCAGACTAAAACATCTTACCTTGGCTGCATAGATGGAGTCGATGTAGAATCTAAAGTGGACTGAGTTTCCTGGGCGCTGCCTTCTGTGCACTGGACCGGTAAGGACTCGGTTATACTACTGACAGAGGCTGCTGGAAGACAAACACCAGTGGAGAATGTGTTACACTCCTTCCTGGGATTACAGAAGTTATACACTGCAATTACTCTTCGACCCCTATGACACCAGTCAGAAAAGTAATTGAATCTCTGCCTATATCATAATGAAATGTAATTTTACCACAAAAGTAATTATGTTTGGCCATATTTTGATCTCATTCCAGCCCCAGGCCCCTAGAACTTACATTGCAGCAAATTTTGAAGCTGGAGATTTAAATTACTATTTTTTTTCTCATTAAAGCATCTACAAACAGCTATCTCAGCATAAACTGCAGTATTCTGACAGGAGAAGCTTGGGGTTTGTTTTTAAAAACCAAGATGGATCTGTGAGAAATTAATGTAGCATCCTAATGTCAACCTCAGATCCATTTTGAAGTTGTAGAAGCTAGATCCTCAGATTTCACTGGAAGCTATTCCTTCAATTTAAAAAGTCAAGCTGTAGGAAAGGATAGAACACAGGGCACTGGGCCAAAAAGAACAAAAAGTATCTGAAGTTAACGAGAACCTATGAAGTACCTACAGGTTAATCCTTCAGTGTGAGGCTGCAGAGATTATGTATCTGTACTTTAAATGCTTTTCGCAAACATTTCCCAAGCTAAATCTTATCTCTACTGTCAGTAATTTCAGGAAAAATATCTTGGTATAGTATTTTTTCTGCATTTTTAGATCTTCACTGTGGAAATGCTCAAATGAGTACAAAAGGTACTAGAATCTACTTCTGAGCAGATTAATATCAGCACAGTTATGAGTATTTCATGCAAACTCATTCCATAAGATAGTGCAAATCATTTTACTCAAGTATTTTAAGGCTCCTACATTTAGTATTTGGACATGACCAGAAAGCGGCTGTCCACTGTGTCAGTTTGAATTGCCCAAACACACATGTCAGTGTTACTTACCAGGAGGGCTAATTCTACCATTACTGTTCTGCCTTTGAAGATGTTCTTTGTAGCACACTGAGCACATGCCATTTGTACGAGGATTCCCGTAAAATCCGCAGCCAGTGGAACAAAGCATAGGCACTTGGCTACGGTTCGTTTCTTGAGCCATTTTCCCGTCTTCTATAAACCTGAAATTGATACATACAACCCAGTATTTAGAGGCCTGAGAAAACCTTCCTTTTACAGTTGACATTTGAAAATCTGAAGTTTCCCATAGCTCAGCAAAAAGATCTTCCAGAAAATATGCCTTGCGGGTAACTCCGTGCCCTTTCCCAAAAAGTGCATGAAGTCTGCCCAGTAACACAAATACAGTCATGTGCAGGCTTTGTATGACCCACACATACAGACCGTCTCAGCCCCACCACTTTATGTTCTATATATACTACACAACAAAGTCATTTTAGCAAATATTGGAAGTACCACTGTTTCTGGCAGTCAGCTAAGGAGAGGTAGGTGAGTGGGACACTCAGGCTGAACTCTCCTTGAAACCTGAACAGCTGAAACTGCACATGAGAACTGTAAACTGAGAGACCAGCATGGTAACACAGGCTTACGTAATGCACAATAATTATAATTACCAACAGTCACATGAATTCACATGTCACTGTTTCATCATTGCATCATTAGTGAGACAACATGACTTCTTACCACAAACTCCGTATTATGACTTTTTCACATGCAAAAAAAAAATCACTCAGTCAAAAATAATAGACCACATACACACACCTTCTATTTATCAGTTTTGTGTGAAAATATACTAAAAATGAGAAACTAGAGATATACGAGCTGCCCTGATATTTAATAGATTTAGTTTTCAACTGTATAATTTATATGTTTTTGTCCCTGGCTCATATTAAGAAGCTTTACAGATATTTACAAGAAAACAACAGTAAATGACCATTTTCATCAGTATTCTGAGCCTCCTAATTATCATCAGCTGGTCTAACTTGTAAATCAGTTTTGACATCTGTCACTTGGTGAGATAAAAATTAATTTTCTGGTTCTTTTCCCCCATTCCATAAACATACAATTGCTCTTTTTTTAAAATCAGTTTTGAAAGAAAAAACAGCACTAATTAAGAAACTGTGACATAATTGATACCTTAATACACATTCAAGATCAACTTAGGTCTACCATTTTATATTTCCCAACTAAAAATTAGGCTGAAGCATGGGTAATTTTAATTCTTGCAAGTCAAACCACAGATAAGGAATATTACTGAAAGAAGTTTAAAAAAATCAATGTTTCAAGTAACATCAGTATACATTTCAAAAGAAAAGAAAAACAAAACACAGGGAAAGCAGTTTCAAGATACTTGAATATTGCGCCAATTGCCACATTATAAAACTAGATTAAACCACAGTAAGAAGTACCAGTGTAAAAAAGATTTCCTTTTACATAAGATGCATTTGAAGCCAATTACAAACAACTTTCCCATTATTTTGTTTCCAGACAAATCTCATCTACTCTCACACCCACATCCACTGGATTTTATTTCCCCAAACACACAAAATTGATACCAAGAGCAAACCTCTGGGTTGCAAAGGCAACAGCAACAAGTCAAGTCTTCTGCTCATGGCAATAAGGTACTCTAAAGTTGAGAAAGTATTCAAGATATAAGACAAGGAAGATGTACAGGCAGGATGACAAAAATCTGATAATACCTTTTTCAGCTTCCACCTGCAATTAAGCTTATTTCAGCTGCTGACTGCACTCCCCCACCCCAATATAGCACTTGCTTTTGACATACAAAGCCCCCATTGACCTCACACAACAGCTAAATTTGATTTTGCTGAAGTACTGTACTTGTAGCTGAAAGAGCACTTTCATTCCTGCCTTTCTCCAGACAGCCCTTCAGAATGAAACTGCAAGTAGTGCATGTGGAAATTTAATTTTTATGCTGGGCCCAACATTCAGCAAAGCCATTTCAGGGGAGCATAAATGAACACGAGTTTTCCGTGCTTTGGTAACTAGAACAAATTTAAAGATGAAACTTTACACAAGTCACTCTTTACTAGTGGTTCTTGACTAGAATGTTTAAGATCGAAAGACTAATTAAAAACACTTTCAACTGAGAATTTCAAGTGCTAATAGGCATTCAATGTCACAATACAAGTATTAATGCTTTTCATTTTAGGCAGCAGCATATTAAAGACCCCTACCATACTAACTTGCAAAATATACCACAATTGCCTTTCTGTCCAATAGTAGCTTCAAGTAGCACAAAGGACCTCAGTATCAGCACCAGCTACTGCTAACGTTTTCCAACACAACATTGCTGAAGGAACCAGGTGCTAACTCAAACACAGAATAACAATCTCTAAAATAGATGTTAAAAAATAATTCTGCTCCAATTCAATAAACTAATTGTGAAAGGTGCACAAAGATATCCAGACAAAAAACAAGAAAAGCTGGCCTGAGTTCCAGTTAAGCCAGTTCCCAAGTTCATTAACCAGTGGATCCTGTCACCAGCCAAAGCACAAGCCACTGGCATGAGCCTCCAGAACACTTCAATCTCCAAGGGGAAGTGCCAGGGATTCTTCTGAAGGGTTTTAATAAGGGCCACAGGAAGCAGAAGATCCTTCACTGGTTGGTAATATTTGAAGAATAAAATGAAGAGATAGGATCAAACTGATGCAATTTTATGAAGTCAAATGAGAAAGAAGCCGCACCAACAAAGCAGCTTGTTGCATATGAAGAGGGCAATTGTGCACAATATCCCACATCAATTTTAACGCTCAGCTGGAACCTCACCCACACAATTAGTGCCATGAACTACCAAAAAAAATCCACCAAGAAAAATGGGCCATCACCACCACAAAGTTTTCTGACAGTTCAGTGAGCTCAATCATCAATTGCTTCACTCACAAAAACACAAAAAGTAGGAAATACATCACACAGGAAAACCTCTGGAATTAATGTGAGGGATAGATGACAGGTGACCAGGAGGGACAACATATGTTTTAGCAAGCCTGTAAGCAGCTGAGATGGTTGAACTCATCTATTTGAACCCTAAAGCCACAGAATGCCAAGCCAGTATAATAAGCTCTCACTCTGTCTCCCATGCTGTGCTCTCCCTTTCAATGCTCTCACATGGACAAAAAGGAAACAAGGAAGTGAGCAAACTTAAAGTCAACCACTCCATCTTCTGATAATTAGTTTCAACACAAACTGGTTTCTCAGCTCATTTGTCACATGTGCTGTTTGGGCACGAGAGAGGGTCTAGCTGCAGACACGTGTGGAACCGCTTATTTCAGTGGCAGAGCAGGCTTAAAGAATTAAGAGAACCACAGGCCGAAAACAGGCATTGAAAATAGAACGAGAGATCCAAGTGCTGGCAATTGCTGGCACTGCACCTCAGACATGCCTCTCCCGTACACATCCACTCCCGCAAGAGGGCAAGGGCCAGGGTGACACAGCACTGTGCCTCAGGGACTTTTCCTCCCCATCGCTTGGGCAAGAGTCAAACAGCCACAAGCAGAGCAGCTGGACTCTGTCCCCATCTCAGCAAACATGAACACCAAGAGATCATTGAACAGATGTTTTTGGGGGAGGGAAGGACCTCCAATCACCCCAGCTCTTGGCTCAGCTTCAGATTTTTGTTTCAAAACTGTCCATAATTCCTCACGCAGGAGGATCCACAACATCACAAAGCCCAAACATCCCATGAGCCAGTAATGGTGGGCAGTCACTGCTGGAACAGTGCTGTGAAAGGGGCTAGCCTGGTCCCACAGCTCCGGCCACTGCTGCATAGCCCTGCCCCTGCCTCCAGTCACATCAGTTCATCCATCTGATGGAAAAAACAGGAATATTTATTCTGGTGGACTGGAGAGCTTGCTGATCTGACACAAGATCAGCTCCAGAGAATTGACATACACTGCACAGGAAGTGACATGGCTAAAAATAGGACGACCCTTTTTATGGGCAGTGAGCCCTTGCTGAGCATCAAGCCCACTGTGAAATAAATCCCAAATGCAAGTGCATGCCCTATTCCACTGCTTCAAAATTGGTCATCTAGCCCAGCTTCAGTATGAAACTGGAAGCAACTTCATAGCTGGAGTGACAGCAAGGTCTTGGAATCAACATGACCGTATGTATGTCCTGCTTGGTGCCACAAAACTAGTGTGGAGCTTGTAAAGCTCCTGGAAATGCCTCCAGGCTCTGCCTGTTCCCACTGAGCTGTGCTTGCACAACATTCCCAGGGTAATCCTATGAATTCTGAATGTAGAATTGATTCAAATTAAAGAAAAAAAAAACAAACTAACCAAAACCAGAATTCTTTACAATATTTTAAGCACATTCCTTGCTTTGTTTTACAGTATAGTTGTATAACCAGTTGTACGAGCACTAATGAGAAGGAAGAATAACAGGGGGAAGTGCAAGAGCCTTAAACAATTCACCTCAGTGCAAGCCCAAAACATCCACTTTGTTGAAGATTGTGGAATAAACTGCCTTTTTGTATTAGCTGATAAACTTAAGATGAAATTGCCTCTATTTTCTTTTCAAAAATATTTATTGCCACTATACGTATAGTACGTATGTCCTCCTTTTCCTACAAATCTGGTCCTTAAAGTGTACCCATTCCTGTTACTCCTGACATACATAAACAACTTGATGCGTCTATAAGGCCTTCCTTCTTACTGCTGCTGCTACAGGTACCACCTTTCCCTCCTCACCACAGAACATCCTCAGAGTAAAATCTTCTCTGTACCAAGCAAAAATATATAAAGGACATTCCTGATTATAAAACATAGAGAGCTGAAGCTGTGGAAACACTAAAGTAGAGTAAGCCTTATGGCCATCAAGTTCGGTGATGAAAGTGTCACCTCTTCCAATATTCTGAACAGAAAGTAACAAAAACACTTGCGTACATCCTTTCCCCACAGAGCATGCACTGTTATACTGGTCTTTTTTTCCCTCTTTCTTCTTTTCCTTTTAATTAAAATGTTTATATGCTACTAGTTTCAAATAACTGATACCCTAGCTTTATAGGCTTCAAATGTTAATCAGTCAGATCAGAGAGAGCAGCATTTAGCAGGATTAAACACACAAGGTTTAGGAATAATCTTTTCCCCGCCCTTTGCAACAAGGAAAAAAAAAATCCTGCACAGAAGCCAGCCTTCTCTTCAGCTGTCTGCCCAAAAGAAAAAGGTCTCCTGAATTCCAGTTATCCTCATACTTCAAGTTGTGGTAGGAAAACAAGCAGATCCTCACACCCTCTACCCCAGCTCAAGTACTGTCTTGTGTTCTGCAAACACTCCTAAAATCCGTGACTGGTATGGGAAGGATCCCTCCCAAATGCTAACACTGAAGCTGGGAAGACCACCCAAACAGCATTCTGCCTCAGCACCACACCAGACACAGTTTGAACCATACTGATGCCAGCTTTGAAACTGCTTCTCAAAATGAAAGCACAGCAGTTGATGTGAGTTACTCTTCCCTGTGAAAGATCAACGTACTGACAGTTTTACCTGACACTCACCCCAAATAACAAATCCAATTTTTAACTAGTGATTAAAATATTCCCTCCTCTGTCATAATCACCTTCATAAAGAAGCAGTTCAGCACTGATTCAAGTAGCACCAGTACTAATGGTGATTTCCTTTGTGCTAAAGAAGCAAGGAAAAAATTGCAGAAGTGGTGATTTGCGCTGTTTTAAGCATATAAAGCTTCACCCCAAGCACAAATAAAAGCAAGACATGAAGTTGTGCAGACAAAAATACACTTTAGAGCACATACTGGCACAGATATCTGATACCACCTGTACCACCATATGAAAAGGCATGCTGGTACAAAAAGCAATAAATAGGAAATGGAGTCCTCTACAGGCTTATCAAAACAAATGGCAAATAAAGGCCTAAGAGCAGAGTTCTGTTGAATCTTGTTGCAGAAGCTACCAGAGTGCTGGCTGTGATTGAGGACACTGCTCCAAAGCAGAATTTGCTGCCCAAGTATCCTGCTGGAAGCAGGACACTACTCGGGGTATAAAGCACTAGACTCACGATTTAATAGCAAGTTACAGAACAACCCTCTTTTCTTTTTACTCTTGGTGTCTCCCAAAAGGCTCCAATTTACATTCACTGAGCAGTCATTTGTAGCTGCTTTAAGGCATTTCCATGTCCCAGCAAGTTGTTATGGAGCCAAGAAGAACTGGCAGATTTCAATAGGGGCCTCAGTCATTACAGCTCAGCCTGGTTGCAGTCAGACGTGTCATTTCATCTACAGCTCACCCTGGCTAAAACACTGCAGTTGGTTCACATTTGCCAGCAGAGTTACATGTATATTACACTCTGACCCAGTTTCATCAGAATGCTTTGAGTTAAAAAAGTGAACATGGTTAAGGACCAACTATGCAAGCAGATCTGTAAGGGCAGTGACCTCCTTGTTCCTGTAGCAGCAGAACACACAGCTGTTGCATTTTTCAAAACACAGGAGTTAGCCAACTTCCTCAGCACCAAGAGAATCCACACATTTTAAAGCTTTCCATTCATTCAAGTAGGCCTCTAGTATTCTTCCTGCCCGCAACTAACTAGATTTAAGTTGCAATTTGAACTGCTGATGTAGAATTTATATAATGACTTCATATCAAAAACAAAATTCTCACACTAGTGACCAAAGATTTACATAAGATGTTCTCTCAACTCACTTGACAAGTCATCCAATATCTACTTATGTTCCTGTCAATTCCTGTTGAACAGCATTTTATTTTTGATTCATGCATAGACTTATTTTAAAATCAAGCACTTTGATATATCAGAGACTCCTAGCAGAAACTTTACAAAAAGATGAATGGTTACAGAAGTATTTTCTTCACTTCCAATTTTAAATAGTAAGCTTAAATCCTTCAATACACTAATTAAAAATATAGGTAAAATTTGGACTCAAAGCTCTATCACAGGCTTAAGATGTCAGGAAGACTGTGAAAGTGTCACACTAGTGGGGAAAAAACCACACATGAGAGAAAGTGCAAGCTCAGAAGTGGCAGATGGACAGAAAAGAGAGGTCTTAGGACCTTCCCATCAGGTCTTAGGATGGGAAGGAACATGAGCAACATTCATGACTAATCTGAGCCAGCATATCATACAACCCAGGAACACTTGGTATAGACAAAGCCTCCAGTGTTAAAGTGCGTATATGGCTAAGTACAGCTGCCTGCTCCTGTACTCAAGGTTACACGAGGAACAAGAGAACATTTCACTGCAACCTCTTCAACTGTTACTAGGCAAGAACAAAGACACACAGATTCTATCCTGGTATCAAGGAGATCACTGGTAATAAGGACTCAGCTACCCATGCCCATCTGCATACACTATTAATAGATGTTACTTTGAAACTGTAATTACTACTTGTAGCCACGTTTAACCTTTGCAAAGTAAGGATTACTAGTCCCAAAGATTAACTGCTGCAAAAGAGTGACCTCAGACTTCCATTCACCTCATGCAAAGGCATCAAATAACTTGCAGTGATCACTTAAGTCTACAAACAAAAAACCGAACTATAAGTGTTTCTTAATTTTCAAACTCTCTAGTATAGTCACCACACAAAATAAAGGGACAATTCCATGAAATTCACTAGTCTACTCAAGATTCTTCCTAAAAGAAAAAAGTTATATGTAACAGCTACATTTTACTACCTAGTAGGAGGAATGGCGTTTTGTTTATGCTGGATTTCAGAGGCCGAGTACAGACAGGAGGATTTTCATGAAAAAGTGCTGGAATTCCAGAAAGCTACCACACAGAGCTACCAGTGTGATGGTGGGTGGAATGACCACCACTTTATGCTGGAACATCTGTCAACTGCTGCAGCATGTAAAAGATTAAATGCAGCACTCCCTATAAAGCCTTCAACACTTATTTACCATGTACTTCAATGTAAGCCTAAAGCAGAGAAATGTAAGTCAAGACAACAAGGATTATCACTAAGAGATTTAAGCAGGTACCTTTGGACTTCGTTGTTCAAGACTAACACTGCAGCAATCACTAGAATTAAGCCCTCACACATGACAGTATCCAAACTTTGAGATTCAATTTCTCCTCTGACTTAGAAAACTTGAAAGTTTCTTATTTACTTCTTATTCTCCAGCAGCACAATATATTTTTAGGCAACTCCAGCTAATCCAGCAAACTCCAGGCCAGACCAGCACAGATGCTTTCAGAAAGAGCACCACCAGCAGGTTCTAAGTTTCTGTCTCTCCCACGGTAACTATCAGAAAAATCTAAGTCAACAAAGCTGCCTTTTGGACATGTCAACCTGATCACAAGTGAACACAGCAAAATGAAACACATCCTGCAAAAATCACTTCTTGGGTTCAAGAGAAAAAAACAGCAAATAACCCTTGGGCTGAACATGCATGTTTACAGCAAGACATGACAGGGACCTTCAATAACGTTAACTAGTTAAACATTAAAAGCAGGGAGAGTAAGACTGTAATTGTTTTGTACAAAGTAAAGACAATTTCTGAGTGAATTATAGACAAAGAAAAGTGAACATGAGAAAAGAGCATGTCACGTGTTTTGGAAAGCTGGTTTCAATCTTTATCTTTGAAGGAGTCATGGTGAGAGAAACCCAAGAGGTGTATTTGAGGAACACAGAGGGCACCAGTCAGCCACCCCACTGGTCATGCTGTCCTACCCAAAGCACCGTATGTCCATGCACAACCCAAAATATGAGGCTGAACTTATGTTTAACCCACCCAGACCACTCAAAACTTAAGGCTAGAGGCAGACAGGCTCAGCAGGCCCATTTTTGGAAGATGGATGTCTGAGACAAGACTGCCACAGAAAACTTACATGAAGTTACACTTGCGATGGAACATGCAGCTACTTACACTTTTAAGGAGTGCTTGCTCTGGCATCTCTGCTCAAGAGGAATAAAGATTGAAGAGTTACACCCATTAGAAAAATCAAACCATGTCAGTAATTGCTTGTCAGCAGTCTGCTACATCAGCTCACACAAACCACAGTTTCCATCATGTGTGGCTGAACCAGTGTCGAGCTGCACAAGTTGCAGATACTGCTTGAGGAGCCCTTTTCTTTCCTATGGAGTGTGTCCATCTCATACCTGTACTTTCTCTTTCAGGTGCTGCAGGAATCCTTGAGTTGCATTTCATATTTCTACATAGCCCTATAAATTTAGAGTTTACTTGAAATCTGTCAGTAAAGAAATGCCTTCTTTTAAAATGCTCTATAAAAGATAAGAAGGCTACTCTGAAACAGACCAGACAGGGTTACATTCTGCTTTCTTTGGCATAATATTTTGAAGCTGGTCATTTCAGAAACCAGAGGTTGTATAAAATTAGAACCAGGAGATTCTAGAATTCTCTACATTCCTTTGAAATACCAGGCCAAAGTTTAAGGGATGCAGGAAAGCAACTCCATAAACTATCTCTGATGCTGTATTTTAAAACAGGTTTTACTTTACATGCTGATGAAAAATAACCTGTAAGAAGGATTCAAACACTTCCAAGATTATCCTCATAATTACTGAAAGAATAGATATAGATTCAGTAATCGCTTCTTTTGAGCTTCAGTGAATAAGTAATCTTCTTTCAATAGAGCATGAGTTTCACTTATTTTAAGCATATCAAACCCAGAAGAGATAAAAGCCGCTTTAACACGAGTTCCCAAAATAGACAGCTTCTTGTTAACAAAGCACCTGTTGCTGAAAACTGACAGTAAGCACAAAACAGGGTATAATTTGTTTTTATAAACAGCAGTATGTAGAATTTTAATTAGCTTATAATGCTACAGTTCTATGTGGGCTTAATGCTAAGGGAGCTCCTGCTCTAATATCAGGGTTCCTATGTGTTAATAAATAAAACCATCATCATCATTTCTGGCTAGGGCATCTCGAATTCAGCTTAAGTCCCAAGAACACTGTGATTATCATGCATGATGTGTAGCTCTATTTAGAATTATGCACTATGTCTAATTTAAGTGTTCAAAATTATACAATACCCTTACTGTGGTTTGATGGGGAACTCAACCTAAAGCTAAATCCTGACCAGACAAAGAGGGTATTTAAGGACAAGTTTTCAGTGTAAGAGGTGCAAGTATGATGTTCCCTGTGGCAAAGCTGCATTCCTCACCTTCTGCAATACTCTTAAATGCAGTCAAGGGACTCAAAGTTGCTACTTTTTTTTAACCCTAATGCTCTTCTAGGAGGTTTTGCTATTGTTTTTTAATCCCTTAATTACTATTTCAATCACTGGGGAAGCCAGCTTACATGATCCCAAGCAAGCTACTGGATGTCTATACACTAAAACTTATCACCCTGCACAAAGCACAGGAAAATATTACACAGGTGATCAGTAGTGCCATGCTGGGCATCTGGTATTTATCCAACACTTCAGTATATTGTCAAGTTTCCCCAAATACATTAATATGCCAACTGGCCACACTATGAAGTTTTGCATCTTTCCTAGTTTCCCCTCAACTGTTACTTTACACTGCCTGAAACAATGGAACATGCAAATGCCCAAGTGTAACGTATATACATGCATTCAACATATATTTATATGCAACCAATGCAATGGTTTCATGATACAGGTAAGTTAGGGCTTTAAGTACCTCTGCCACAGCACTGCTGGTACAGGAACTGATCTACCTTGAAGACTTCATTTCAAAAGCTTGGATTTGCTCCTGTGGTTTACGGTACAGCTCTGTACCAGAGGAATCAAAGTTAACAGAGCACTGCAGGAGGAAGGTGAATCTACTGAGTAACAGAACAGAAGTCTAAGGCATAGCCTCACTTAAAGCTTAAGCCAAGTAAAAATGCACACATCAGAAAGAGGTTAGAGTGAAAATTAGTAAGAGTTGCCTTGTGTCAGCTTTAACAACCAAAGACAGTGTCAGATAAATAGATGAGGGACTAAGGAACGATTAGAAACTTGCAGTGAGACACACTCCTTTCTGAAGGTTTACAAAATCACACCACTTGCTTAGATGGAGAGGTCATTACACTCTTTAAGAAAAGCTTAAATATTGGAAGCAACTTGATTGAGGACAACTGGTATTTTTTTCCCTCACTGCCATCATGGAACAGAAAATAGTTTTTTTACACTTCTTCCCTAAGCCTTACAGAACAGACTGCACATATTTCAGTTTCTCAGCTGAGGAGAAAGCCAGAGCTGATAGCTTTCGAGTAAAAGTCTGCACTGCAAACACTGTGCTTTAATCACCAGAGCATCCTTTTTACCTAATACTCCAGCTACAACTCTGTAAACTGCCCTTCTGAAAGTCTGCTATTCATTCTGTTTCCAAACAAGATTCAGCTATGTGAGCACACATTTCTAGTACATTGTCTCCCCCACTTACTGTCCAGAACACTTAGATCAGCAAGTTAAGAGCACAATTGTCTAAAAATAGCATGGCTGGATGCCACTCTCTCCCCAATTATTATGATGCTACCTTTGTACAGAGTTTTTTCCTTCAATTCTACATAGAAAAATAAAGCCATAAATGGCTTCAAGGGAGGGACTTGTATCCCAAAAGGCCAAGCTCTTACGTAGTGGCATGGGATTTCCCCTTTTTTTCTTTAGCCACATAAACAGAAATTTACATTTTTAGAAGCATTTTGAACAATAACTCTTGAAGTAGATCTGACTTCTTTTTATCCTCTTGCCACAGTCATTGTATTCTGCCAGAGAACAGATTGACACATGACAAAGTAACAGCACTTTCTAGAGAAAGGAAAATTCATTATATAAAGGAAAAGTAGACAAACACAGAAAAACACAGGGCAGATCTCCAATTATGGTATATTAAAGCCAGTATCACACTACAGAGTGGATAAATGGAACAAAAATCTGTTCACAGGATATTGAACCTCAACTGTCAGCAAGGTGTGGCTTTCTATCACAGAAAGCTCATTCCCTTCCATTCACCAACACTGGCGAACAGGGCTTCAATCAGGAAACAATGGAAAAAAGAGCACAATATATTCCCTTTTATTATGGTACAAGGTCATAAACAAGAGGGACACCAGCAAGAACAATCTCTTTAGCTTGGCCTAAAGTTGTATTCACAGGCACCACAGCTTCAGCTAAGCTAATTCCACAAATATCATGTCCTCACTATTGAAAAAAAAGCCCAATGCCTTACATTGTCTCCCAAAAATCCTGTCTGTCTCTTCACCCCTATGGTGAAGACAAAAACCCACACACAATCATCGAAGAATATTTATAGTTCTCACATTAAAAAAAAAATTAAAAATCCCACTAATTTTAACCCATAACCCTTGGTTTCAAGACTTTCCCATTTTAACTAACTTGATCACGCTCAAGGAAACCCAGCAACACTGCAACAAACACTTTACATTGTATGCTCACCCTGTGTAAGTTCACCAGGCAGAGCTCTCAACACATACTAAGAAGTTTCAATAAATTCTTCATCTCAGGCCTTGCCAGTCTAAAAATTAAGGTGCCAGAGCTGCAGCAAGGACACAGGTACTCTTCAGAGCAAACTAGTATTTCCGACTGTGCAATGGGGGATCTGAGGCTGAAGACAGAAGGATAAGTAGGCAGCAACTAATCAGGGATTTACTTATATAGAGAATGACTAGGTATAAACTTAAGACCATGGGTCACAGTCACATCATGACTTCGCAGAATAACAAGCTAATTCTTGTAGAAATAG
Source organism: Campylorhamphus procurvoides (assembly GCA_013396655.1). Classification (NCBI taxonomy): domain Eukaryota; kingdom Metazoa; phylum Chordata; class Aves; order Passeriformes; family Dendrocolaptidae; genus Campylorhamphus; species Campylorhamphus procurvoides. Next base: position 5,726 of record WBMV01007169.1, on the reverse strand, counting down.
ACCATAGACAACAGCTAAAAGTTTGACAGACACCAAGTAAGAGAAAAGCAAATGCAGGAAGACAACACAATCAACTGGGGTGATCAGAGTGTGAAATTAGATTTTTTTTGTTGTTACATTAGAAGAAAAAAATGCAAAGCCAATTACTCCACTGCTATGCACAGGAGTTTTAAATTGCAATCAGAGCACCAAGTTTGACTGGACTTATTAAGAAGGCAAAAAATTCATGCCCAGCTGCCAGGCCACTCCGCAACAAATCAAACACTCCTTGATCTCAGCTCCAGTCTCAGCCCCTGCATGGTTTGTCACACTCAGCTGACAATTTGTTTGTTATGTAACTAATAATACACTTACCTTGGCCTGTTGTTACTAATGCTGCTTTCCTCCTCTCCCAGGATCCTTTAAACAAACCCCATGAAAATATGCTGATAATCAAAACCATCCTATTGAGCAATTCTAAAGCCTCTTCCCTAAAGAGCATTCCAGGTAAGTCCTTCCATGTTGCCACAACTTTTTTTTTATTTTTTTTCAAGTTAGTAAACAAATATTTTTTGATACCATAAAACACTAAAATAATTACTTTTCTTGTAACTTTTCACCTGGACAACAGTATTTGTTTGTTAATTCTAATTAACACTGACAAAAACACTTTATTCAAAGACTTAATATCTAAGAGTATGTCACACTAGCATAATGCCTGGGTAGCATAATCCCAACATTAGAAGTCTGCTGAAATCACTTAGAAAAGTCTGCCTTTATCAGCAACAAAAGCTACCTCATAAGTATCTTACCCAATTCTGAAGGAGCTGGGCAGGAAGAAAGAACAATCTACAAACCTTTCAGTTTAGCACTCTAAACACTTCTTTCGGCCTGCCTCGATAATGATACAGATTGCAAATGCAAGGTCATTCTGTCGCACAGAAGATATTCTGGTACATGGCATTACTGCATTGCATGAAGGCCTTGATTCCATATGAGTTTAGAAAAACATACTAAATTCATACAGGGGGTAGTAGAGAAACAATTTTTATCCTTTTCTGCAGTCTCGTATCTCCTGTGCCACCCCAGCTCAAGACCAGCACAATCAACAACTCCTTATTTTTTTTCTTCTGACAATCTAAATTAGATATAGCCTTCTGTATAAAAATGAAATAGTATGTCTAATTTAGGTACAGAATTCTATAAGTTTTGCCTGCAGAGTCAGTGGTTCTCTCTTGTCTCTTGCCCTAAACATAATTTAAAACCATAAGTGGAAAATACTTGCCTTCCCCATGCAATATTCTGCTTTTATCAGCCCAGTTATATTTCATGGCACGCACATGAAAACCACCCAGCCTCCTGCCTTATTCAAGCTAATGGTGAAAACTTCAGCCCTTGTTGAAAAACCACATCCAACACAAAATACTTCAATGAGCTGAAGGTGCCTCACTTTTGTCCTCAGAAATACCGCTACTAAGCTTCCACTCCAATTTGATTATTAAGTTTATATTTGCTTCCCTAATCCTTCACATAGATAAAGGTGCATTAACATCATGAATCACAGGACATGGCAGCACAGTGCTGTCTTAAACCCTGGGCTAGTTAAACTGTTGGGGTGGTTGCCGGGGCCTGCCAAGCCAGCCACACTGTTTACAGTTTAGTTCTCCAGATACAGGACTATTATGTTTCAGACTGACAAATACCATATCCTGAAGGTTAGTCCTGTGATACAAATACATCCTGGCAGGGCAGAACAGCTGAGCCAGGGTGGTCTTTTGCATGGAGACAGTCTGAGCTTCTGCAAGACTGCTGAAGCATTAAGTTAAAGGAAGAACTGTGCATTTAATAAAACTGCTGCTTAGAAAGGAGCTATTTTTAGGAAATACTCAAATGAGTCTGTTCATTTGTCTAAGTAATAAAAGACTGTCTTAAGTTGCTCTAAATGGAGCAGAAGATTGATCAGGTTAGGACTTATGTCAGTTTATCTCTTAATGCATAATTTAATAGCCAAAAAGTTACTTTTCAAATTAAAAAAACTCCATTTCTGTCAACAACTGGACAATGAGCAAAAAACCACAACTTGATTGAGGAGAAAATTTTTGCACTGTCAAAGCTTAGTTTTTGCTAATCTCTGTTTAACTCAAAAGGCCTATAAACACACTTGGAAGGAGGGATCTGTTAAAAATATATCACCCCACCCCTTCAATTAAGGGCTGAGAAGCTTATGACACATCTGAGAGATCCAACAAGAACAGTGAAGAAGGACTTAATGTTCCTGATATTTCTAAAGGTAAAAAAACCCACAAAACAAACAAGCAGGTTTAGAAATCCCAAACATTTCATGCCTCTGTTAAATAGATTTTAAAGCAAGAACAGATCCAAGTTATTTTTATTCCTTTGTAGGTCATGTGTAATTAACTGCTTATTTTCACAAAACCTTATTACAGTGTAAACATCACTGGCCAGATGATCCGCCCCACCCAGAATGAGCTGCACACCACAGGAGGACAACTATCTCCCGGGGAGCCCTTGTATCTGCGGGGAGGGCTGGTCCTCCAGCACCAATCTGCCCTGCAACAGCACCGCTGCGAACATCGCACCTCCTCAGCTCACCCCTTTCCCAGAAACAGCTACAAAACTAGTCAAGAGGCCAAACTCCACGTCTAAAACCCTGGGCAGGTGACTATTTTTAGGCTATCAATGACACTCTAGTATGACATTATTATTCTTCCCCCCTCCCTCGGGCCTTGGGCACAGGGCAATTAGCAGAAATGATCACTAAACCACTAGGGAAACAGGGGTATGAAGAGGAGGGGAAAAGAGCCAGTTGGGTTGGCTGGAACCACTAATTTAGAATAATTCGAGCCAGCCTAGTTGACTTTGCCTCCAGTGCTCACAGAACCCACTCTGCTTGGAGAGTGGTAGGAGGTTCCTGTGTGTGGCAGGAGTACCCAGGGAAGGATCCAAAGCCCACATCCCTATTTGCAGGCATCTGTCCTCCTTAAGGTTCAGGGATCAGCCCATGGTAGACATGCATCCTGCTCAAAGTAGCACTGAACAGACTCAGAGAGCAGGGTCACCATCCCAGCTCACACTGGGCCCACCCACCTCACAACACTAGGCAGCTCCACCAGCAGCTGGTGACCTGTAGGGCATAAATGTCCTTTGCCTCAAACAGGGGAGATAAAATTTGGTCCTGCATTTTGTCCACAGAGCTACAGTCACTTTTAAGAATCTCCTATTCACATCAGAGATGGATATTCCATCCTGGCACAAGAAGCAGACACATAAATCCCACAGCACACAACACATTCACAGTGTTTAAGATCTGCAGATGGAGCATGTGCAGGAAAAGGTTTTTGTGAGCAAGAAATGCTGGAACAACCAATCATCGTGCAGGGACAACACAGGTCCTGCCAGCAACGGCTTTGAATGCAGGCAAGAAACATTTGCTGTAGCCTGAATACAGAAGTTGTACAGCTGTGCCAGCAAAGTGGTATGTTTATCCTTTAGGGCAGATTTGCTTTCTACAAACAGCCTGCATTAGAACTGTATACATGTGGCAAGAGAATTGAACATTTCACTCCTGTGTTGAATAAATCAGGAAAACTGGTCCCAGATAATACAGCTTTCCTAAGGTGGGGGGCAGAGTAGACCCAGGAAGAATGGCTGCTCAGTGATCAAGCAGTAGGAACCAAGTTTCCTCATGTATTCAGCTTTTTTAGTTGGTTTGCTTTTGTTTCAGTAATTCTAATACACAAGTAAGTCTATAGAAAAAAATTGAGTAAACTATTATTCTTACCCTAACCTCATGCACCTGATCTAGTCACTTAATCTAGGCCTACCATCACCTTCAAGTTAGGAAATTAATCAAAATCCAGGTATCTAAATGCTTATATAGACTGGTTTTATACATTTCCCAATACAGATCTGTCCCACCTCTGAGCTAAAAGACCATATGTAGTCACTGCTCATTTCAAAATAGTATTTCCAGGGTTTAAATACAATCCAGAACATTTTAAAAGTGTTATAAACAGATAAAGACAGATAATAAGAGTGAATTAGTAATTCAGACCTATAAGCTACCGGACCATGGCAAGATGCGTGTGTCAAGACACTGACATATATATAAAAGCAATCCACATCCAGCATTTTGGGAGAAAACAGAATGGCTCAATATAAAACTGAAGGAATGAGGTATATTTTAAAAATAACACTTGTTTACATTCAGTATAGGTCCAAGCAATTGCTTTCCACAGTCATTTGGGAGACTGTTACTCAATTTTCACATCCATTCTTCTATCACCATGACTAATCACACAAAACCTAAACTCCTTAGATTCAACAAGTACTGGGGACATGAGTATTTCTTTCCAATTCTCAGGAGCAGCTGTATATTGACACAAGTGATTTTACAAAAACCAGGAACTATTTAGGGAAGTAAGAAAACATGAATCTGAAAGCCTTGTTCTGTATGTGGCCTCATCTAACATACTTGCCAAAGATACAGAAAGGATGGCAATTAAAAGAAAGTCTTCATTCTCAAATCCCCTTGCTTCCTGCCTTGCCACTTCCTGCTCTCCTCCCCTTCACCCTATCCCATGCCACCCATACTTTTCCTGTTCCTGAAACCCTTTCAGATGCACCAAGTGTCACTAAAAATACCATATATTATAAACCTGGTACAGAAACTGAAAATAATCTTCCCTCAAATAAAAAAACTGCTATCATTAGGCAGTACAGGCTTCCAAAGAGATTTCTAACCTACTCCAAAGGAAAAAGAAACATACCCCCTTTTTTTTTTTTCTTGGATGGAAGGGTAGTAGCTGCAACACAGAGCAGGAACACTTAATTTTCCTGCCTGTGTTTGTAATCAGAGCTCTGACAGACCCAGACACCCTATGAAATTGATTTAAAAAAGGGAAAAATTGCCACGTTTTACATAGTTTTTACATATCTTTGTTCTAAATGCTAAAGACCTGTGAGACATTCATCTCATCAAGAACAAACACACAGACAACAGCGCAGCAGCCTTCAGTGATACAACAAAGGACAATTTAAGACAAACGACTTGGAGCAAATGCTATCACTGAATAATCCCACGGCAGCTGTCATAATTAGTTACCTCCAATCTCATCAGAATCAGGGAAGTTAAAGTTAAAATCAAGCTCTCTTCCTGTAACATTGTGTAACTCCAAAACAGCAGCATTATCCTCGCTATTTTAGAATTAACATTTCTCCGTAAGATAACGTGGAACCACTCGATTCTTCCACGCCAGAACACCCCGTGCAAGCCGACAGATGACAAGAGAAACTCGGTCAAGTTTGAGCCTCTCAGCACCTTATTTCCTGTCTAAAGAGCCCTTTTGTTCTGCTTCCCTGCATAAATGTTAATATCCTGCCATCATTAGAGAGCGGAACGCCGGAGGAAAGCCCCACGCACATGAGCTGCGCTGCCCCGGCGGGCGGAACGACGCCACACGACGCGATTAGAACCGCAAAATTCCTACCAACAAGATCTCCACAATTCTCTGTTCGCTTCACCCCAGATTAACTTCACTTGGAGCCGCACTTCGGCGCAACCTACCCCGGCCACGGGGCCCGCCCCCGCGCTCCCATTGGCCGAGCCGCCGCCGCCCCGCCCCTCCGCACGGGAGGAGCTCGCCGATTGGCGGAGCGGCGCGTCCGTCACGCCAAGAACTTTTCCTCGCTAGCAGGTTAGGCTGGGCGGGCTCGGGCCCCCCGGG